>JAESUZ010003791.1:430159-599372 GCA_017311185.1 Proteles cristata cristata | reverse complement strand
TTTTTACCATGGCACATGCCACCACCTGATGTGTAGATTTTCCCAGGTTATTTGTTCTTTGTACTTCCCCCCACCCCACCGCCACCCAAAAATCTACAGTATAAAGCTACATGGAAGTAGGTACTATTGGATTTGCAGATGTTCATATTATAGGTGAAACAAACAATAACAGGGTAGTGGTGAGTTCTGGATGCACTTGAGGTGTGTGCAGGAAGAAAGTTGACAGCACATGGTGATGTGGAGTGTGAGGGGAAAGGGAAGAATAATCTTTGAATATTCCTAGATTTGCAGCTCGAGTACCTGGGTATGTGGAAGCATTGTTTCTTGAATGGGTAGGAAGTGCAGATCAGGGGTGGGGGGGCATCAGGAGCTCTGGTTTGGCTGGGTTAAGTCAGAGCAGCTCAGGAGGCCTCCACTTGGCCATGCCAGCCGGCCTGGGACTTCTGGAGGCGTAGATCTGGGAGACGTGGGCTCATAGGTGGCATTGAAAGCTGGAATCTGGAGAGTTCTCCAAGGGGTTGAATGGAGATGGAAAAGAGCCAGAAGGCCAAGGACGGAACTCTGGGTGGTCTGAAGAGAAAGGAGAGCAGCCAGTGAGATGGGAAGAGGTGGGAGGAAAGCAGGAGCAGAGAGAAGAAACTGCTGGGAGAGGAGTGGTAGCCGGGTCAAGTGCCGCTCGGTGGCCAGGGAGGATGAGGAAGACGGGATGATGCACTGGGCCATGCAGCACTCCCAGCAGCCACTGCCAGAATGCTCCCTCCTAACCACTTTCCCCGTAGGGACCGGGCGGGGCAACCTCTGGCACTGCTGACCTTCTCTGACATTCCACAGCATCCATGCACACTGGAGATGTTTGTTTTGGGTCTGGTTTTCCAAAGGGTGGGCAGAGAGCAAATGCTTCTTTCCAACCTTGAAGGGTTTGTAAGAATGTGCAAATCTAGATGTGAGAGGAAGTTCAAAGAAGAAACCCGAGGCAGAGACGTAGAGGGTGGGATGGGGGGGCTCAGAAAAGTTCCTACCCCGTGGGCGAAAGGAATGGTAATGTGGGAAAGTAGTGTTTCCCACACTGGAGGCATTTAAAATTAGGTATGCCACCAGCCCTGCCTTTGGGCCGAGACAGCGGGAAAATGGGAGTATCATGTTAGGGACTGAGTAGGGGAAATCTACATCAGGTTGCTTCAGGAAGCAGTCCATGAAGTGGATGAACATGCTCTAAGCGCCTCCTGGAAGTAATTCAGGGGCATGAGCTCTCCAGTTAAGTAGACCCACCAGACTTGATCCTGATTTTGTCATTTGGTGGAGCGGAGGGCTTGTTGGTTTCTTTTTTTTTTTTTTTAATGTTTGTATATTTTTGAGGCAGAGAGAGAGTGGGGACAGAGGCTCCAATGCCACCTCTGTGCTGAGAGCAGAGAGCCCAAGGCAGCGCTCAACCTCACAAACTGTGAGATCATGACCTGATCCAGAACCAAGAGCCAGGCACTTAACCAACTGAGCCACCCAGGCGCCTATGATTCTATCATCATTAATGGGCATGTTACTATTCCTAGGACTCAGTCTCCCCGTTTTTAAAAGGCGATCATGACAATACCTCTTCATAGAGTTAGCATTGGATGTAGTAAATTTAAAAATACACCTCACACGGCTGGCACAGTCCTTTGTGTATTCCATATGCATGTGCTGAGCACCTATAACATGTTGATCGGTGTGATCAGACAACAGAAATGATGCAGAGAAGCCTGTTCCTGGAGCAGCCAGCTACAAGGTGGGTAACCTGTTGAGTGCAGCCAAATTATCAGAGACATAACAAAAGTCCAAGTGTGAAGGGAACCAAGGGAAAAAGTGCTCTCCTGGGCAGTAGGGATAGAGACTAAAACTTAGCTGGGGCTGCCGCAGAAGAACTTAATTTTCAGGGCATGTGGCTGGCTCAGTGCAGTATGAGGCTCTTGATCCTGGGGTGGTGGGTTCAGGCCCCATGTTGTTGGGTGTAGAGATTGCTTGAAAATAAAATCTTAAAAAAAAAAACCCTTAATTTTCAACATCATCTCTGTGTTGAGTAGGACATCCCTCTCGTGTCACCTTGCAGTTGTATGTTTCTGAGGACTGGTCTATTGGCGGGGGGGTGGAGGGGGCACAGTACTCCTGGTGCACTTACTCACAATACAAACTTTATCTTCATTTGCTTGTCTTTGTAAAGTCATTGGCCAGGTAGCCATGTGACATGTCCCACAGAGGTGGATACTGAAGAAGTCTCCTCTGTCTTGCTGAGAAAGCTTTCTGGGGAAAATGTACAGATCGTGTGAAGGAGAGAGGAACAAAATGCCTTGCCCTGGAGCACGAGACACACCAGACTGATGGTGTGAATCGAGGCCAACTGTTCTCTGCAATGAATTGGAGCCTTCGAAGTCTGTGCGGGGCGTGGTTTAGGGAAGCCTGGAGTGTCACAATGGAATTTTGTTCAGACTTTGCACTCCATTTAAACCAGGAAACCATACTCCTCTCTTGAGAAGAAACTAGTGTTTGCAAGCTCCCACTGCAAACCTTGCAAACTGGAAAGACATGACTGTTTAGTTAAATCTTACAAACTATAGGGTAGTCAAAGCACAGAGCGGGGTAAGGGTTGGGGGCGGGGCAGGATCTGAGTTCTGGAGACATTTTCTAGCTCTCTTAGTCCCAGATCTGTTGGCATCAGTTTCTCATAGGTATCGAATGGGAATGATCATAATTTCAGGAATCAGAGTTTTTAGAAGATTTTGAAGCCAAGAAACTGCCTTGGCTAATAACAACTTTTAAAACTCGGAGGTGGTTTTCCTCTTTTTGCATCCCTCAATGAAAACCATTCAGGTACAGGTCAAGAAAATAACAACAAAACGATTTGGCTATTCAGGTGTTAAAATTTTCTTCTAGTCCTTTCGGCCCCCCAATACAATTACACTTCTTTCAACCATTATACATGGTTTCCCCCTGGCAGTGACCACTTCTACACCCTCAACCAGTTTTACAGGTCAGGCTTTTTTTGGCCTCAAATCCAGGATTTGGTCTTGGAGAGCAGACTACACCATTATTTCTGCAGAGGTCACGTGTTCATCGTATCTTTCAGAGATACTCAACTTCAGCTTTGTAACTTTAAGAACATGTCTTTTTTTTTTCCCCCGGTCTTCAGTCCAAGAAATGTCAAAGCTTCTTATTCTGGATCACCCCTCATCCCAGAACCAATGATCTTTGAAATCAACATACCGTTCCCACCACCCCACCACCCCCCATAGAGCCACCTTTGCTAACATGGCAGTTCATCATGACTTATGATCTACTTAGGGCTGCCTTGCCAGGTATCCAAACAGCGAACCTAACTAATCATGTAGGGATCCCAGGCCAGAAAGACCACCTTTGATGACAGAGCGACTCCATGGGGTCCCCTGATTTGGCGTGCAGGTGGAAAGGACACTGAACCATGCTATTGCTCAATTTTCACCTAAAACTGGCTTCTGTGTCCTATCACCCCGTCTGCTGTCTGATTCCCCGAGATGTTTCTTTTCCTTGCCAAGAGTTTATTAAGCATTGGGGATGGGTGGGGGAAGGAAGGAATGTTGTTCTCTCAAGGCACTTTCAAAAGACTGAGTTTGAGAATGTGACCAAAAATAGACTAACCCCTTCCATGGGTATCTTTAGGTTACTTTCACTTTGGGGCAAATAAAAATCACTCCTCAGCTTTCTGACCTTAGAGTGTCTAATCTTTAAAACAGACAGTTGACCTTCCTTCCCTGAGTGGGTTTAGATCTCAAGGACCATGTGGTGTCATGAAAGGGGCCCAGCTGTGTACACACTGGGGTGAGGGGTGGTGTCAAGCCCCAAAGGTTACTACTCCCTTTGGCCAGCTCCTGTTTTCCCCAGATTATTGGGATTTTGCTGAAAGGCACACCGAAGCCATTCTGATTGCCAGAGCTCTGCAAAGAAAGTTCGCAAAGGAGTACCACCATCTGTGAATTTCAGGTGCTTTGATATTATTGTCTCCAGGAAGCACTGGGCAGCTGGTTAGACGGGGTCAGTGCTGCCCAGACCTGCTGATGGACGTGAACTAGTGGTCAGTGGAGGACGAAGGAGATGAACTGAGAGCTGCTCTCATCAGTAACACCTTCCCCCCTTCCCTAGAATTTCAGAGTGCATGGATAGTGAGGCCGAGACGGTCATGCAGCTCCGAAATGAGCTGAGAGACAAGGAGATGAAGCTGACAGACATCCGCCTAGAGGCCCTCAGCTCTGCACACCAGCTCGACCAACTCCGGGAGGCCATGAACAGGATGCAGGTGAGCCCGGGAGTGTGGGCTGAGCCCAAGGCTGTCTGGGGAGGGAGTGCCAGGAGGCCCCTTTCTGCCAGGCTAGGGCTACATACCGTTGCAGCCCTCTGCTTTGCTAGCTTCTTTCTCTCTCTTTTCTCTTTCTTTTCCAAAGCAGCAAGGTTCCTTCTCTTTTCATGCCCCCCCAGATATTGCCCAAAGATGAGTCTTTTTCAAAGTATAGGAGGAACCATGCCTCTCCCCTTGTATAACTTTCAGTGGCTCTGCTATTGCCTCTTGCAAGTTTATTTATTTTTGAGAGACAGTTAGCTGGGGAGGGGGAGAGAAAGAGAGGAAAAGGAGGATCCCAAGCAGGCTCCAAGCTGCCAGCACAGAGCCCGAAATGGGGCTCGAACTCATGAACTGTGAGATCATGACCTGAGCCAAAACCAAGAGCCAGATGCTCAACTGACTGAGCCACTCAGGCACCTCCCTTTTTACTCCTAATTTCCCACCCACCTATTCGCAGTTCCACCTTCCAGACTCTACTCACCAGCCAGAGCGAGCTCCCTGGTGCCCCCTCTGGATGCCCAGGAATTTGTGTTTCATCATGGTTCCCTCCATGAGGATCCCTTTCTGCACATCTGAATTGGACCCTTCCCTCAAAATTTAGCTTCTTACCTTGCAAAGTTTCCCCAGGTCCTGCATCTAGAAGCATTAGTGCCCTTGTCTGAATTCCTGTAGATTTGTTCTTACAGCCCCTCGCCTTGCACCATGGATGGGAAGGCATTTTGGTCTTCTGGCTATTTTTTTTTTCTTTCTTTTTTGCATCCCTTTCTCTGGCTCTAGCAGCAGTGCTTTGCACATAGTAGGTTTTCTCTAAATAATCATAAAAATGAAAGAGCCCCATGGCCTCTGCTGAACGGGACCTCACTGGAGAACAGCATTTCCCAAAGGAGGTTCCATGGAACATTTGTCCCCCGAGAGGCTCTGTGAAAGGAGAAATCCTCAAAGGACTGTGTTCAGGGATGCCGCACACCACATGCCCCTCCGAGGTCCACAGTGCAGAGCAGCTCATGACACCTCTGAGTCCTGCGGGAAAGACACCTGTCAAACCCAGAGTCACTCAAACCTCTTAGATTCTCGGCCTCTTTTTCACTTAGGACTCGGGCAGCAGACCCTGGGAAACATTTCTGAGTTCTTTTCAGAGGCCATCTCTCCAAAAGGACGGCCCTTGCCCTCCCACTCAGGTCTTGTGTATATGCAGACGGCAAGCACAACCCAACCTCTCCGGCGGTGTGACCGGCTGGGCCTCGGCTGGGATACCCACTTGAGCGCTACGGGGAACTTTCCAGTCCCTCCTCCAGAAAAGACTCCGCGTTCCTTCCACCTAATCAGTGAGCCTCCCCCTTCCTCTTCGCAGAGTGAAATAGAGAAGCTGAAAGCTGAGAACGACCGCCTGAAGTCAGAGTCTCAAGGCAGCGGGTGCAGCCGGGCACCTTCCCAGGTGTCCCTCTCCGCCTCCCCCAGGCAGTCCATGGGCCTCTCCCAGCACAGCTTGACCCTCACCGAGTCAACCAGCCTGGGTGAGTGGCATCACGGGGCTAAGGGCAGGCCAGGGCCTGCAGCTGGCACTCCACTCTCCCAGCAAGAGCCCCAAGATAAGCAGATGAACAGATCAAATGGAGAGGCAACAGGCGTGTGTGCACTCGGGTGTGTGTGTGTGTCCGGGTGTGCGTCTGCTACCGACATGAGCCTAGCCGTTAGACTGCTGTCATGCTTTGCTCCAGTGCCCCGAATTCTCCAAGCCGTGTGCTTGGATCCTCTCGTCCACCATGTTGAGTTCTGTTTGATCCATTTGAAGAGGCTGTGACCTGCAAGCTGACTGCCGCACAGAAACCCCATAGTAGCAGGTCCCACTTGGGGCAATGGCTTGGTCCAGGGTCTTCCCGCCTTCAGGAGTGATTCCAGGCTGGCACAGCAATTAGCCAACATGATCTAGGTTTTCTTTGTAAGCATATCCAGGCTGACGCTTTGATTTCTTATCCATGATGCTGCGTTGCTGTCGTTTTGGTTGAGCCTCTGCCTCGCACTTCCATTTGGCAAGGTACATCGTCAGCCTGCTGGTTCCTTGGTCGGTCCGCCATTGGTTTCTGTGGTTGCATTCTCCATTCCGCCCACCCCCCCGCCCCGCACCCCGACACCTGGTTTGTCCCGCTGCCCTGCCGACAAGCAGCGGGGGTGTCGGGAAGCCAGCTTTGCTGTCCCCATGTGCCTAAGGCTGTTGATGTTTTCCATTCGCAGACATGTTGCTGGATGACACTGGTGAATGCTCGGCTCGGAAGGAAGGAGGCAGGCATGTTAAGATAGTTGTCAGCTTTCAGGAGGAAATGAAGTGGAAGGAGGTTAGTTGGATCCCTTTCCCTGCTCTGCTCGTCCCCTCCCCAGGTAGAACTACCTAGCTTAGTGATGTCGTCGTCAAACTGCATCACCTCAACACCCAAGGTGATCTGGAAGTACTACTAACACCTTCCTTCACTAACCAGAATCCCAGCGGCGTCTTAACACAGAGTGAACAAAGGGCCCTTCCCTCCCTCTCATGTTTGGAAAGTCTCATAAAGGGTACTAAAAATACTCCCCTGCTGCATTTTCACGGAACCAGCTAAACGCTGGCGTCAGACAGAAATGGCTTTTCTGAGGTCATGTGATCCTAAAGCACTTCAGGGGCAGCTAAGCACTGTGAGCACAGAAAGCACAGAAGCCAGCTGCCCAAATCCAGCTGACCCAAGAGCACCCGTTGTGCCCAGGGCTCAGAGACTGCGGACGACTGGGAGCCTGAGGTGGCCAGGTGACACACGTGGCTAAGAGTGAAGCCCACGGGCGTCCTGACTCCCCGAGGCTGAGGGATCTCTGTTTTCTGAGTAGTTTCTGTTCTTTTCCAATCTGAGGAGGCCATACCCGCCCTAGGGACTATTTTTGGGATAAGGGTGGGGGTTGACAAAGTTGACTTTTAGTCATTGATTAAATCCAAATGACTATCTCCTATAAGTGGAGAGAGACTTCACAAGTCACTATTTCAAGTCCTCTTCATTTTTTTGTTGGCTGTTTCTTAGCATTCTTGCCAACACGCTATTTGTAGTCTGGGAGTGCTAGGGAGCCCGCAGAGCCCACCAAACAAAGCGTCTGCAGCCAGACTTTATTTGCCAGAGGATTCCACAGTGCGGCTGGCCTTCTAGTCCTGCTGAAGGGGGTAGGCCCAGAGTTCGGGGCTACCAGCGATGTTCTCGTCATCTAGCCTAAAAAAATCCAGCACATGCGAAGAGAAGGGGAAAATCCATTCTTGGGGAACGTTCTTCTAAAACAATTCAGGTGATACCTGTGGATTTGCATCATTCTAGTGGTCCTCGACACAAACATATAGATTTTACATTTCACAAAAGTTTGAGTCCCTTTTAAAAATTGGATCACCAGAGCATCCAGATGAAGGTGGTTGACCAAATGATGTCACCTCAGTTTTACAAGTGAGAAACCCAATGTCCGAGCATCACTTACTTCAGATTACAAGGCAACCGGTGAGGCCAGATCCTCTCACTGAGAGACCGGTGCTCTTTCTCTGCTGATTTTGCTTAATTGCCATATGCCACTGTCCCCCCACCCCCTGCAGCCACCCTCATATTTCTGCATCCTTATGAGCATGTCAGAGCTAACATTCTAAAATCCGACAAAATGGAATGTTCTGTTTTTCTGTTATCATTGTGGTTAGTTAGCCCTGACTGTACAGAGCCCTGTGTGCACAAATTCAAAAGAAATAGAAAAGGAGTATTTTTTGCGAACTTTCCAGAGTTTTATTTTCTGCATTGAGCATGTTGTAGTTAGCAGAAAAGCAATAAACAGTCTTTATAAAGAAGAAAAGAATTGAACATGCTCTATCCTGAGGGAGTTTAAGAGCTAGCAAGAAGACAAACTTGATTTGCAAATAAGACATAAATACCTAAAAACAAACGAGCATAGAATATATTAGTATATAAGTTATGTACAGAACCACTGAAGCAGTGTGATCTCTGAGCCTGGTGGGTTAATCATTGAAGGCTTCCTGGAAGAGGTGAGTTTGCAAGCAAGGTTTGGAAAGGGAGAGATGGCAGATAGGAGAGGGGAAAGCGTTCCAAGCAAGGGATATGCACCTATACAAGGTATACCTTTGGTAGAAGCTTCTAGATTCCAAAGAGGAGATCCTCTTTTCCTGACCCAGAGATTGCTGTTTTTGCAATGAAGCAGGGAAAGATTTTAAGATTATTGCAGTGGATCTAAGTTGTATCTGGTGTTAAAACAAACAGGACTTTTATTCCCCTCTCAAACCATTGGTGGAGGTCTAAGGCCGTCTGAGTCCTTGCTAAACTGTGTCAAAAAAGATTCACCTGTTTTTCACCTGCATGCATTTCCTTGCCCTTAGGATTCCAGACCACACCTCTTTCTTATTGGCTGCATTGGAGTTAGTGGCAAGACGAAGTGGGATGTGCTCGATGGGGTGGTTAGGCGACTCTTCAAAGTAAGTGTCTACAAAAACGGCTACTGTAGTCTGCCCGAAGTGGGTGCCTGGGCTCAGGGAGGGAAGGGGCACTTGGTGTCCTGAACCTGGCTGCTTCTTGGGCCTGGCCCCCACCCCATCCTTGTGCCCTGGCCCTCGAGTAATAGGAAAACGGTAAGTACAGACTGATGATTGGCCAGACTATTCCCGGCTACCCTTGGCAGTGGTTGGCCAGCCAGTGAGGATCATTTCCCTGGCTTTGATCAATTACTTGAGCCTCTCATGGTGAGCTTAGGTTCAAATTCTCCCTTCACTTTAGAATCATGTCCTGTGGAATACGCTTTGGAGTGAGTGCCCGGCGGCCAGAGCTAAAACCTCAAATTTCCATTCTTCATCTCAGAAGGATTTGACCTGACTTGCCCAGCATCCTTAACAACACTTCAGAGTCTGTGATTTGTGCTTCAAGTAACATTAACATCTGATCAATGGCCAGAGTCAAAGATGTTGGCATAGTTATTTCTGTAGTTGTTCTGATCATCACTGGAGTGGGTGGGTGTTTGTCACAGGAGAAATAACTAATGAGTACTGAGGCGAACCTTCAATCACAGGGTGGTTTTGGAAGAAGCTTTTCGTATGTATTTTTTCTATTGTCCTGAAGTGAGTCAGCAATCATAAGTGTTCATTAATCATATCCCCTGAGCAATAATGGTAACTTACATTTTTGGTGCCACAGATCATACTGACATTACCCCAATTTATTTTCAGGCCTGTGAGGAAGGTCCTATTAGTGGGACTTTCTAGATGAGGAAAGTGAGGCTCCGATCATGTCACTTGCCCAAGGTCATGGACCTAGATAGAAGTCAACCATGTTGGTCTAGTTGAGCTGGTTTGACTTCAAAGCCTGACTTAACTAGTACACCCCAGTCTTCTTGGAGCGTCTAGGATTCAGGTGGCTTCCACACAGGACATTCTTTTCTCTGACCAGAGATCATTCCCCATCTTGGCAGGGTGTAGACAGGTGACTGGGCAAGACATGTGAATGGCAGAGGGCAGACCAGTCCTGCTGCCTGGAGCCAAAACCTTCATTCTGTTGATGGGCAGTTGGGACATCCTTAGATTAGAAAGACAACAGTTTGGGCTGAAAAGGGCCTGTGGGGTGTCACATGTGAGGAAATGAGACCATTAAAGGTAGAGAAGCCTGTTATCAGTATTTCATGTCAGTCATTGTCCAGCCACCACCTAGCCCATGTGAACTTCGGTCCAAGTTCACTAACCTGAAACATTTTCGTCACTCACCTCAGAGGGAACACCTTCCAAACTAAACCCAAACTTTCCTGTTTAAAGATCAGGAGCTGTTTTTTATTGTAGCCCTGGGCTTTTTCCATTTGTCATCAGTGTAGTCTTTGCTCTGAGCCAAGGGAAGGGGCCGGTGGAGAGATTTCTTCTCAGAATTACTTACTCGTGAATTTTCTAGCACTATTCACAGGCCCTGGCATCGTAAGGACTTCAGCTGAGCTTACACGAAACAGCCTAAGTTTTTCTTGCTTCGTTCATCCAGACTAGATGTTCATGACTGTGTTAGGGCTGCCACCGTATCACCAACCAAATAAATCTGTACTTTAAGAGGCCTGGGGTACTCAGGCAGCATCCCCGTAGAAAGTCAGCTCTTCTCACCTCGTTCCACAGCTCGGTTTCAACTCAGGCGTCAACCGAGAAAGAAGATGGTCATAAATCAGCTGAGGAAAACTTGAGTCATGGGCTGATTTCTGGCTGCATCTTTGATAGGGTCTTGGTTTTATTCTTCCCAGGAATACATCATTCACGTCGACCCTGTGAGCCAGCTGGGGCTGAATTCGGATAGCGTCCTGGGCTACAGCATCGGGGAGATTAAGCGCAGCAACACCTTGGAGACCCCCGAGCTGCTTCCCTGTGGCTATCTGGTCGGTGAGAACACAACCATCTCTGTGACTGTCAAAGGTAATTCGGCCGATTACGGAGGTCCGAGTTTTCAGGAAATGCAGTTTTTGTTTTGTGACTTGGCAAAGCCTGGTTGGAAACCGTGGCCACGATTTTGTTTGCAAAATTGTGTGTGTGGCTTGGTTCCCCTCTCCCCCTCCCGCCCACTGCAACTGCTGTCATTCTTACCTAAGCAAGTTGAACGGTTTTTTAGCTTTTTCAACCACCACCGGAAACAAGCAATTTTAGTTTATTGCTGAAATTATATAACAAAACATCCCAGTAGCCTTCTGACTCTGAGATGTTGGAATCTTAATAACTCTGCTGACATGGGGCTCCACCAACACCAGTGGATCACTCTTGCCAGCCAGCCTTGGACGTGGTCCCATTCTACGGATGGGAGCCACGGTCTGCTCAAGAGGCATCGCTCGGAGCACCCTGATGGAATTTCTGAAGCTCTTGCCAACACACGATCCTGCTGGTGCTTCCGATTGCCTCATCGCCTGGGGTTGTTAAGCCCCAGGCCAAAGCGTATTCCGTGGAACTCTAGACCCACAAAGTATCTTGTGGGGGGAAAAAAGAGTGTCCTGGCCAAAAAAAGTCTAGAATACTACATCATTATACCCATTTGGGTTTAGGGGCAGGAAGATAAGAGTGTGCTGCTGCACTAGCTCTGTCATTTACTACGCTAACTCCTGCCATAAAAAAGGCTGCTTAATCCAATCTGACACAAATGTATTTGAGTACAAACCCCTTTTTCCCCCTATATTTTATGAACCCCCCCTAAATAATAAATAAACACTATATGAAGCTCAACCTTCAGGTTGTCCCATTTCTTAATTCCGTAGAAGGCAGAGCTCTTGACCGTAGTTTCAACAGTGCACTTTTGGGGTTGTCTGATCCAAGCTTTGTTTCCAAGTTGGAAGGTTTTCCAGAAGCACCTCACCATTCCTTAGCAGCAAAAACCTATACGCTTGCCCTGACGGTGGCAAGCTGCATGTTAGGTCTCCTTGAGCCTCACACACAGCCTTCTTACCTGGCTAGCAAGCGAGATTGCACAAATGTGGCCTCGGGCTGCAAGTGACAGAAACCTACTCCCAACTAGCTTTAGCGAAGAAGGTAATGTGCCTGGAAAATCCAGGAATATGCTTCAAATGCTGCTGGATTGAGGTACCCCAGCAGTGCCATCAGAACCAGGCCCGCCTCAGCCTGGCATATTAGCTCAGTTCTCTGCATGCGTGTGACTGCTGAAATGGCCTTGGTAGCCCAGGTGCGTCCTTCTGGAAAGGTATGACAGAAAATTCTTAGAGGCGATTCTGGCCCACCAGTGCCAAGTGGCCATCACTGAACCATTCATTATGACCAGGGAGATGGTTTGGCCCAGCCTGGCTCCAAGCCCACCCTTTGGCGGTTGAAGGTTCTGGGTCAGCCCCACTTGAACCACCTTGAATGAGCTCCCCATAAGAAAGAAGAGTCCTACCAGAAGGGGCAGGAGGAGGGGGTACCAGGCACACCAAACCAGTGCTTCAGGAAAGCCTCCTATATCACCATTTCAAGCTGCATTTTGTCTACGCTGGTGCGCACGCACCGTCACTCGTAGGTGACAGCTACAGTCACTGAGGGGTGAAAGAAGCGATCCACTGCAGAGACCAGACCTCTGCACAAACAGTGACAGGGTGGACTGCTGCAGTGGGACATGCCACCCCACCACAGAGCCTGGTCCACCAGTCAGCACACCAGGCTGATCAGCATCTCGAGGGATCAGCTCCGGTTTGTTTATTTATTATCTATCTATTTATTTATTTACCTCTTTATTTCTGAGAGAGAGAGAGAGAGAAAATCTCTGAAGCACACTCCATGCGTAGAGCAGAGCCCGACATGGGACCAGATCCTACAACCCTGAGATCATGACCTAAGCCAGTCAAGAGCCAGACTCTCAACCAACTGAGCCACCCAGGTGCCCCTGCTCAGTTTTTTTATTTTTAAGTGACACCTGACTTCTGTTTTCTGGCAGTGCTTGAAACTTATGCCTTCAAGGCATTTAAACCATGCAAGGGTTTATGCTGAGAGGCCCGCGGGCTATGGATAGTCCACTGAAGTGGTACTGGAGCGAGGGGATGACTGGGCATGCCCTGAAGTGAGTTCATCTGAAGAACAATCACTCTCGGGATTTTAGGGCAAAAGCCTAAAAGAGCAGCCTATATGTAGAGTTGTTTTCGTGGGGTTTTTCCTCTCTTACTATTAAGTTTAGACTAGAAACCTTGCACTCTGCACTTTGTATCAAGTTTGAGCCAGTGTAGACTATACTGAGCTCAGTACCAGGAAGGTTTCAGGCCTATACCCAGAAGATAAGTCATTTAGGAACCTCCATCTTGGTCATTCTGGAATAGTCCTCTGCATTTAGGGCCTATTCTTGGTTAGGGGAGGATTAGAAACAAGCATATAAATGCATTTGAGGGGTTTGCAGTGAAGGAAGGAAGGAAGGAAGATGCTATTATAAAATCGAATAAATGGGAGGCACCTGCCTGGCTCAATCAGTAGAGCATGTGACTCTTATCACAGGTTGTGAGTTCAAGCCCCACACTGAGTATAGAGATCACTTGAAAATAAAATCTTTAAAAATAAAAAAGAATAAATCCTCTTAGCTTTTTTTTTACATACATATACTGGTTTTCAAAAAACAAAATCTTTAAAAAGTAAAATAAAAAGAATAAATGCTCATTTTCTTTTACCTACATCTACTGGTTTTCATGAGGTGAGTTCTAGCAGAATTACCTTAGGTTTTAGACAGATAACCTTAGGTGGATCTTCTTTTGAGAATAGCCTCAAGAAAATAACTCTTTAAAAAGCCACCAGCCCTGATTGGTGGCGATGTCCCAGGTGGGAGAAGGGAAGGATACATTTCCTCTGGACATTGAGACTCCAAGGTCTCAGTAGTTAGCACCTTAGCCTTTTGCCTGCCAATCGTCATATCCCTGAAGCAAGTTGCATTTCTTTGTTTTAAAGATGAAAGCATTGCTACCTCTGTGGCATATGTGAGTTGGGCAGCAGTGACACGCAGGAGCAAACAGGGTGACAGGGCAACCCCGGGGTCCTGGCAGACATGGGAAACTCAGGTTTGGTTTGGGCAAACCCTAGCGGCATTGTAAATCCAGACAGGTGAGCAGAGCCCAGAGTCTGAGGAATTCTGCAGAGGACAGATGGGACCCAAGGGCCCAGGTGTTAAAGTTGAGTCTGCGTCTGGGCGAGGTGGCCAAGCGGGGGCTGGAGCACATGGTGCTCGTGATCAGGGTGCAGTGGCCGCTTGCGCTCAGCCTACCAGGACCTGGGTGGGCAGTGGTCTCAGATTAGTGGCCGCCGGAAAGAGATAGGCTGTCCCAGGTGGCAAGTCCAGAGCTTCCACAGGGCTTCAGACTCTTCCTGTCCCTCTCCAACGCAGGGCTCGCGGAGAACAGCCTGGACTCGCTGGTGTTTGAATCCCTGATCCCCAAGCCCATCCTACAACGCTACGTCTCCCTGCTGGTGGAGCACCGGCGGATCATCCTCTCTGGCCCCAGTGGCACCGGGAAAACCTACCTGGCCAACCGGCTGTCCGAGTACCTGGTGCTTCGGGAGGGACGAGAGCTGACAGATGGCATCATCGCCACCTTCAACGTGGACCACAAGTCCAGCAAGGTGAGGGGGTCATTCGGAGACTGCTGCTCGGCCAGGGGTTGCTGTTTGGCCCTTTTAGAACAGTTAATGCAGGGGCGCCTGGGTCGCTCAGTCTGTTAAGCTCCCGACTTCAGCTCAGGTCATGATCTCACGGTTTGTGGGTTCAAGCCCCGCGTCAGGCTCTGTGCTGACAGCTAGCTCAGAACCTGGATCCTGCTCCAAATTCTGTATCTCCCTCTCTCTCTGGCCCTCCCCTGTTCGTGCTGTGTGTCTCTGTCTCTGTCTGTCTGTCTCTCTCTCTCTCTCTCTCTCTCTCTCTCTTTCTCTCAGAAATAAATTAAGAAAAAGAAAAACAACTGTTAATGCAGGGCACCTGGGTGGCTCAGTCAGTTAGGCATCTGACTTCAGCTCAGTCCGTGATCTCATGGTTCATGGGTTCAAGCCTCGAGTAGGGCTCTGTGCTGACAGGAGCCTGGAGCCTACTTCTCATTCTGTATCCCTTTCTCTCTGCCCCTCTCCCGCTCACACTCTGTCTCTCTCAAAACTAAATAAACATTTTTAAAAAGAAAAATGAACTGTTGATACCACCGCCACCCTGATGGGAAGGCAGCGTTTCCTCTGTGTTCTCCCTTGGTGGTTATGAAAGAAACCTGGAGAAGGAAGTCAAGGTGGGGGAGCAGAAAGGAAGGCTTTTATCCACCACTTCAGTGAAAAGAGCTGTCTGTAAGGCGAGCTGGCTCATTCCTTACTTGTCCGCGATTAGCCGCGTATGAAGCTCGGTGTTAGTAGATCGTTAGGATCACCCCTAGTGCATCTATTTTAGTTTACCAAGAACTTGTTATATGCCTTCTTGGTGCTATTGATTGTCCCAAATGAAACCTCTTGAGGAACAGCAATAACACTAATAATAACAACAGCTCCCCTCGCACACCACTTACTGTAACCAGCAAACTGACTGCCTTACAACTGTATCCTCAAGGGAGAGGTTGTTGCTGCCTTGGTATCACGGAAGCAGAACCTGAGGCTTGAGGCAGGTGGCCACGTGCCTCAGACCCCTCAGATGGTGCAGAGCCATGGACTAGGGCTCACATCGGAGTCTCAGACTCCAAAGCCAGCAAATAGGCTCAAGCCTGCTTCATGGAAACCGATGGAGATGTTTGGACCTAGGCCCGGGCAAGGGTTGGGAAATGCTTTCTCAAACTCATTCACTGTTTGACACAGTGGGAGGTGATGGATGGTTCACTCTGGCTGGCCCTGAGTCAGAGGTGATTGAGAAATGACACTTATGCCTTGAATCACCTGGCATGCTCAGAGATGTAGATTCCTAGACCTCATTCCCAGATGATTGCTTTCAGTAGGTTGGATGGGCCAGGAAGTTGGGCCAGCTCAGTCTCTTCCTCCTCTTCCTCCCCGCCCCTTCCCCTGACACGCATCCCTAACTCCAGCCGTGCTGGGCTGCATACCAGCTCCAGCTCAAGCCAGTCCACCATGTCGTCTCCACAGTTCTATCCACAACTGCCCCTTTTCACCAGACCTTCCAGAGCTTCCCGTGCATGTAGACCCACTGGCCCTGCACTGTTGGATTTCTGTCTGTAACGGCACCAATCAGCAGTGCTCGCCTGTGTGGGGAAATGGCTCCTTTGCTATATTGATTAATCAAGGGCTTCTGTGTAATCATCTCTCAGGCAGGTGCGAGCTTACTGGAGGTGGGGGGGATCATGATAAGCAGTATCAAGAAGAATGACAATACTTCTAGGGAAGGGTCAAAGCATCAAAGCAGGGACACAAAACCATGCCTGGGCACCCCACGGTGCTGTGCTTTTGGCCCAGGCGGAAGGTTTTCTGTTACCTAGTGAATTCCAGGAGGCTGGACCCAGGCCCTCCTCACGCCCTCCCCACCCAGCATCTCCTGAGCCCCAGCCAGATGCTCTGTGCTAGATGGGCACCAACGCTTGTTCACCGCATGGCCTCCTGAAAGGCCTTTGCACCTGTGTTGACCTTGGGGAGAGTGAAGGCTCTGAGCACGTGCATCTTTCTGGGGTGCATTCACCCACTTATTCTTTCTCTGTCCTCCACAGGAGTTGCGCCAGTATCTGTCCAACCTTGCCGACCAGTGCGCCAGCGAGAACAATGCTGTGGACATGCCCCTTGTCATCATCCTGGACAACCTGCATCACGTCAGCAGCCTGGGCGAGATCTTCAATGGGCTGCTCGACTGCAAGGACCACAAATGGTAAAGGCCAGCTCCGGGCCTCCTGGCCCCCAGGATGCCGGTGGCCACGTGACGTGTGCTGCGCGGGCACTGTGCTCACATGGGGGGTCGGCGCGGGGGGTGGGCAACCAGCCACCTGCCTGGACACTCACACAATGTGGGCCTCTGTGAGCACCTGCTCTGGCTTGACTTTGAGTCACAGGGCCTCCTTTTCCTTCCTGCCCCCACAGCCCTTACATAATTGGCACCATGAACCAGGCTACCTCTTCTACCCCGAACCTGCAGCTTCACCACAACTTCAGGTAAGGGACTGCTTTTGGGGGACCTGCATGGGGCTAGCCCTCCTGCCGGGCATCCTCCCCAGTCCCACTCATTTCATTCTCATGGCAACCTCACTAGGTAAATTTATCTTGCTAATGGGGAGACCGGGGCTGAGAGAATCGACTCATGTGAGGTCACACAGCCGGTCGGTGGCAGAGTGGAGACGGGAGCCCAGGTCTCCCTGACTCTCTGCCCTGGGGTGGCAGTGTCAGGGGAGCGGCTCTGGGCTTGCGTCTCTCCATCCCTAGTGAACATGAGCAACGGAAGCTCTTGCTTCTGAATGTCCCCTTGCCGCTGGGTATGTGGGCCTGTGAGTCCCTGGCGAGTCCCTCTGCTCCGGCGCTGTACCAGGGAGCTGTCATCACAGGGACGTGGGAGTAGCTGTCTAGTTCGGTCGTGTAAGGTTGCGCTTCTGCTTGCCTGTGCCCTACACCACCCCCTTTCCTGCCTGGGCCCTTACATGCAGCTGAGAAGCCACTCGGCGGGTGGCCCGGGGGGATGCACGACTCCTTTACACGGGCCACTCTGCACATATCCCAGAGGGAGATCTATTGAGAGTGGACCTGATCATAACTGTCAGAAATATTGACTCCTCCAGGCCTGAGATCGTGGCCACCTCTGCACCCAGGCTGTTCTGTCTCGTCCACACTTTCTCCTCCTCCCCCTGGCACCGCCCTGTTGCCCAGCACACCCCTGCACCTCCCCATCTCCCAGCCGCCCCTGCACCTCCCCATCTCCCAGCCGCCCCTATACCTCCCCGTCTCCCGGCGTACCCCTGCACCTCCCCATCTCCCAGCACGCCTCTGCACCTCCCCATCTCCCAGCACGCCTCTGCACCACCCCATCTCCTGGCACACCCCTATACCTCCCCGTCTCCCGGCGTACCCTGCACCTCCCCATCTCCCAGCACGCCTCTGCACCACCCCATCTCCCAGCACACCCCTGTACCACCCCATCTCCTGGCACACCCCTATACCTCCCCGTCTCCCGGCACACCCCTGCACCTCCCCATCTCCCAGCACACCCCCTGCACCTCCCCATCTCCCAGCACGCCCCTGCACCTCCCCATCTCCCAGCACGCCTCTGCACCACCCCATCTCCCGGCACACCCCTGTACCACCCCGTCTCCTGGCATACCCCTATACCTCCCCGTCTCCCGGCACACCCCTGCACCTCCCCATCTTCCAGCACACCCCTGCACCACCCCATCTCCCAGCATGCCGCTGCAATCATTCTGTGACCAGTGGGCCTCCCCTACAGGCCATCTCCTGGGCCAGTGGCTGCTGAGTGAGCATTCTAGAATTCAAATCTGACCATAAAGCCCTCATGCTTAAAGTCCTTCGGTGGTTCCCCATTGGTTCCAGAATGGAATGAGACTTTTAGATGGGCTGCTCAAGCCTAAATACTGACTTATGCTGGTTGCTCTGAATCCCCAGCAGTTCCCCACACACCCCACGTGCCCGTGCAGATGCTGCATTGTGGTTGGCGGCCCGTACCCCAGCCCCTCTGGTCTCAGACGTCCCCTCCTCTGAGAAGACTCCCCTACTTCTCTGGGTTTCATTATGTCTCATCCCTCTGTTTGCTTCTCTGCTTCTTCCACTGGACTGTGCACCTTCTGGGGAACAGGGACGGCGTGTTAGTCTTGGTTAGAGCTCCAGAGGCCGGCACGGGGCCTGACTTCCAACACAGGAGGCAGCAGGCTCAATGGTTAGAGCCCAGACTCTGGGGCTGGACTGTCCTAGTTCTGATCTTAGCCCTTCTATTAACGAGCTGTTTGATCTTGGACAAGTTGTGCAACCTGTCTGAGCCTCAGCATATCTGTCTATGAAATGGGTATGGCAGTCATAAGGCGGCTTTGACGACCTGGGAGTTCATGTGGGTCCAGCATTAGAGCAGTGTTTGGTGTCCAGTGAGGCCTGTCCTGTTAACATAGACACTCTCCAGATCTGTTGCGCTTCGATTGGGGAGGTTGGTGTCGTTTTTATCCGTCATCATCATTGAAAAGCGCTGCTGACTTTCCTCCAGGTGGGTGCTTTGTGCCAACCACACAGAACCCGTGAAGGGCTTCCTTGGCCGGTTCCTAAGGCGGAAGCTCATGGAAACAGAGATCAGTGGGCGGGTGCGGAATGTGGAGCTGGTAAAAATCATTGACTGGATTCCCAAGGTCTGGCATCACCTCAACCGCTTCCTGGAGGCTCACAGCTCCTCAGACGTCACCATAGGTAGGTGGGAGGCCAGGCAGGGGTGGGTGGTTGACCTGGCTGGGGGACAGCCACTGCTGGAGCTCTAGCATCTTCAGATGAGTTTCCTCGGGGCCTTGGCCAGGACAGCACTTTACAGACACAAGCCAGCTGGACGCGGCACTGTCCCACACGGATGAGAAGGGGACAGAGGGACGGTCACAGCCCAAGGCAGACCCTAGACTGGGAGTCATCTGCCTCCAGTGCTGTGTCTCCACCCTTCTCTCGGCCCAGTGCCCCGGGACTGATCAGCAGCAGCGAAGGGCATCCAGCCCAGGCCGATGCCAAAACTCCTGGCTCAGTGACGAGCCCCCACGACGAGGCTCCCACAGGAGCAAAAAAATCCTCCTGCATTGGCTTTGCTTTAAAAATAAAGTGTTATCAACATTCCTGAAGCTTAGGGTTCAGAGAAAAAAAGGCCGCTGATCATTCCCCCATCCTGACATCTTCATCTTAATTTGAGCTTCTGTTTTCTATCCATGTGCAGACAGATGTGTTTCGTATAGTTACACTCATAGCATGCACGCTGCATGCTCTTTTATTTCTCGTTGTCCCACGAGCATTCTCCGTTTTCACAGTCCTTTCCAAAGGCTACAAAATAAGCGAACGCGGGTATACTGCCGTTTGCTTAACCATTTTTCTTCTCTTGGACATTTCATGTGCTGCTCTTTCAGGATTAATAATATTGCAGTGAACATCTTTCTCTGTGAAGCCTCTCCTGTCTTTTGCGTGATTTTCTGGGGAAGAGCGATCCGAGAGTGGGGTTAGGGATCCCAAGTGTACCGCTCTGTGCCTACCACCCTGCAGCTGACATTCAGAAAAGTCACGGGGGCCCTCCTGTGAGGCTTGTTCAGGAACATGGCTTCTCCTAACCCCCCAGTTTCAGCTCTGATTTTCCCTCTGCTCCCCAGGCCCCCGGCTCTTCCTGTCCTGCCCCATCGATGTGGATGGCTCGAGGGTGTGGTTCACCGACTTGTGGAACTACTCTATTATCCCCTATCTGCTTGAAGCCGTCAGAGAAGGACTCCAGGTGAGGCACACACTTGCCATTGGCCTCCTCAACATTGGGGGTCATTTTGGTGACCAGATGAGTTCTTATCTCTTCCTCTAGGCATGTGACTGACATGGGATGACAGCCCCTCACTGGTGAGGCCATCAGTCTAGCACAGAGTAGGACACATACTCAGCTGCAAATCCTGGCCCTGCCACTCTTATGTGTGACCCCAGGCAAGTCGTTCAGCCTCTGTGCCACACTGATAGAAGAAGAGAATAATAATTCTCTGCCATGAAGGGTTATTGTGAGTGCTAAGTGTAGTCATGGCCAAAAGTGCTCAGCCCAGTGCACAAGAAGTGGAGGCACACGTGTGTAGCACGTCACAGTTTGCAAAGTATTCTCCTGTCAGCTGTTTGATTCAAGCCCTGCATTAGTCCTGGAACTTGAGCAAAAAAAAAAAAATTGTTTTGGTCTCCATTTTTCAGAACAGGACAGCTGAGGCCCAAAGAGAATAAATGACTATAAATGACTTGCCCAAGAACATAAAAGTGAAACTTGAGGAATCTGGGATTTGAGTCCAGGCCTCTGGCTCAAATTCCAGGTTCTAAGGCTCCGGCCCCATGGCACTCACTACCTGTCCTCAGGACCCCTCCACGGTGACCCTGGGGCCCACAAGGCTGCAAGTCCGGCCCTGCAGTGGCAAGAAGGCAGCACCCTTTACTTCTCATTCAGCCCGGCATTGAACTCTGGAAGCATAGCAGTAAATTGAAGCTGGCAACGGTGGCCCCATTGAGCCAGGAGGCGGCTGCAGCTTTCTTGCTGAGTAACAGCAGGCATCAGGCACAGCTGAACCAGCCATGTCCCCAGGGTTTCCTCTGTACTGGGCAATGGGAGACACGAGATGCTGCCGTGGGCACACCCACATGCATGTATGGGGTAAAGCCCGCTAATCACTGTGGTCTATGTTTGTCACCTCTGCACGTTTGGCAGAGCCTGGCTGCTTTGTAACTTGCAGCAGCACCTACAGTTTCAGAGGCGTTCAGGACATGTAGGAAAAGAATGTATTGTACTTCTCGTGACTGCTGTTTTGTTGGCCTGTAAATGCAGGCCGCCATGTTGAAATAGAAGTGCACTGTGAAGGCAGAGTAGCAAGAAATTGAGGGTCCTTGGGTCAGCCCAGAAGCATTGCGTAGCCACATGCAAAGATCGTTCATATGAAGTCCTATGGCTTTCATAAAGAAAGACCTGAGGGATTTCACCTCTTTATGGTGGAAACTCCCTACGTAGGTAAATTCACTGGCCTGGGTCAGCAGGACATGATTCAGCCTTTATTCAGATGATCTGTTAGCACCACAAACCCAAGCAGCCACGCAGTCACTCCTATTTTCTTGGGCCAGTAGAAGGATCTCCTATGTGCTGGATTCCTGACATCTGTTTTGTTTCAGAAGCCCCTCTCTGGTCTCCATCAAGGGTCTCCGGGGGCTGCGGTGTCCCCTGCACCTCTGGGAGACCCACACTGCTCAAAAGCAGCTAGGGAATTAGGGGTAGAGGAAGTGCACCATTGCCTCTTAGTTTTGCCTCACCTTTCGGTTGTCCATTGGCTGCTTCTTTGCTCCAAATCTGTCTTGTGATGAGGGATGGGGAGTAACTTCAGAGTGTGCTTGGAAGAACCCACGGACTCTGTTGGATAAGGGCATCGTTTGCCCAAGGAGGCACAAACCAACAGTGGGGAGACTGTGCTCCAGCCTTGAACTACACATCAGCTGGCCCTGGCCCAAGGATGAAGGTGCAAACACCCTGCTCCTTTGGACCTGAATTTCAAAGAAGGCCTTCTGGGCATAGCTATAAAGATGGCGTCTGAACTTCCTTCCCTTCTTGGAGTTCACTGTAAAGGAGCACTTGGTCTCTTTCCCATTGAGAGCAAGGAGGCAACAGGTTGAAAGAATTTGGGGATGGCTATAGAATAGTCCGTTGGGAATAGCCAAAACATGGAAAGATCCTAAGTGTCCATCAATGGACGAATGGATCAAGAAGGTGTGGTTTATCTATACCATGGAATACTACATGGCAATGAGAAACAATGAAATCTGGCCATGTGTAGCAACATGGATGGACCTTGAGGGTGTTCTGCTGAGCGAAATAAGTCAGGCAGAGAAGGACAAATATCACATGTTTGGACGTATAGGAGGATTAGGAAGAACTTAACGGAGGACCGTGGGGGAGAAGAAGGGGGGAAATGGTGGGGGAAAGGGAGAGAGGCAAACCATGAGAGACTCTTGAATGCTGAGAACAAACTGAAGACTGATGGATGTGGGGGGGAGGGGGGAGATGGGCATGGAGGAGGGCACTTGTGGGGATGAGCACTGAGTGTTATATGGGAACCAATTTGACAATAAACTATTTGTTAAAAAAAAAAAAATGTCCGTTGGGGCAGGGAACAGAGACATGCCACCATCTGATGGGACTCCAGTTCAATGTGAGGCAAGAAAAGTCATTGCTCCTCTGTGCTATGAGGTCATTTAAAAGACAGTCTTTCAAGAATGTGGGAGCAACCAGAGGGAGGTAGCCAGGGTTAGCATTTTCATTTTACCAAATTGCTCAAAAGTGAGCCATCTCGCCCCTAACCTATGACCTCCTCCTGGGGAACCTAGAGAAAACCCACAGAATCTGCTGATTTAAGAGGAAACCTGGTGTGTTCTTCATGCCTCTGGTTTTGAAAGCAAGTCAGCTGACATTTATTGAGGGACCACTACTTGCTGGGCAGTGTGCAAGGGGCCTGACGTGCATGATTTCATTTAGTTCTAACAGCTCAGTGAGTACCTCATAAACGAGAACACCAGGCTCACAAGTGGTTTTGACTGGTACCCAAGTTCACTCAATGGGGAATGATAGGTCAGCATAGAAGCCAGGTCTGGCTGATCCCTCTGTTTACTTCTGTGATTTGCAGACTGTCCCAAGGACCCCCATAACTCCCAGAAGCCTCAGGTGGCTCAGGGAACAAAGTACTGTGTTTTATACAGTGACTTTCTACATAAGATTGTATATAACAGAAGGATTCCTCTTTTTTTAAAATTATTTTTTAATGTTTATTTTTGAGAGAGAGAGAGCACAAGCAGGGGAGGGACAGAGAACGAGAAGAAGACACAGAATCTAAAGCAGGCTCCAGGCTCTGAGCTGTCAGCACAGAGCCCGATGCGGGGCTCAAACTCATGGACTGCAAAATCCTGACAGAAGTCGGACACTTAACCGACTGAGCCACCCAGGCGCCCTAAGGATTTCTCTATCTTAAAAAAAGTTTGATTCCCTACTGTCCTTGGTGTTACCTTGAGTCCACGCTTCCTGTGTGCTGGGCACTGTGTGGGGTCATTGACCCCTCACCTGTCCCTGCAGAATGAGGGTCATGGCCAGGAGGGGAGTGAGCTGCACAGTCAGAAGTCTCACAGAGTCCCAGCTTTTACTTCCCGGTGTCTTGGCCCACAGTTCCTGAGCCAGTGCGCAAGCCAGGCTCCTCCCTGCCTTGGGGCAAGTGCATGTCCCATCTGTCTGTCTCTCTGTCCAACTGTCTCCGCTGCTTCCCAGAGCTGCCTCAGGGCTCCACGGTGGGGCTGAGGAGCTTTTATGTTAATTCCTTTGCTTGCCATAGTAGTTAGCCAACCATTCATCACCTGGCCTTGAACATGTCTAGTGGCAAGTGTGGAGGCTTGTAAAAATATTTTCTGTTCTTGCAGATGATGTTCACATGAGCCTGATGTACATTTGTCTTATGACTCAGTTCCCAGTCCTATTCCCCTTTGGAGCTGTCCCTGTTAACATTTGCCAAAGCGCCCAAAGGCTACAAAGCAGCTCAGAGGCCCTGCGCTCCCCTGGTGGACAGAGAGAAAGCATTGGGCCATTTATCAGATGACTCAACCTGCTCTGAGCCCCTGGACAAGTCTCCTGTCTGTAAGCCTCAGGTGTCCTGTCTGTGATCTGAAAAGCTTAGACCAGAAGAGTATTTTCTCCAGCTGTCTTCTGTGGAGCCCCGAAGGTGCTCAGACTACTCGGTGGTGGGCTCAGGGGAAGAGTAAATATTTGAAAAACCACTGGGTCATATGATGTCTAAGGACATGATGAGCTCTACATCCCAGCCTCTGTTGCTCTGCAGCCCGGAGCCTCTCCTCCTGACCAGCTCTAGAAGTCAGGTTTTGGTTCAGCATCACAAAGGACGCCTGGCTTAGGAAAGGTGGTCCAATCCTCCCTTTGGAGGGAGAAGATTTTAGAAGTGGCAGGAATGTTTCTAATCAAGAACAGCCTTCTTCACTTCTGAATACCATCCAGATGTGTGTGTGTTCCTTCCCTCCCCGACGTGCATGCACGTGCACATATGCACAGCTTCAAGGGATCTCTTCTCGCTCAGACTGTGAGTTGCCTTTAGAACTCCGGACTGAATTCTCAGCCCTGAGACTCCCCACTGCCCCAGGGGGAAGGAAGATTGAGTGACAGGGGCAGCGCGTGAGCCGGGAGGGCGCGAGCGTCCGAGAACACGGTGAGGTCATAGGAGGCTATGTGTGTGTTGGGTGCATATGGAGCCAGTTGCTAACGGGGAGAGATGGGTAAGCACCTCTGCCACTCATGCAGGGCGGGCGGCTTCCCGGCGAGTCCTACGCAAAGCTCACAGGTGCCTCAGGCAGTGGTGAGTCAGCCAAGTTGACACATCCTCGTCTGGTGGACAGTCTGGTCTGCACCTCTCTGCTCTGGTTTTGGCTGAGTCATGTGGCTCTTGCTGATACCAAGTGGCTCAGAGTGGAGTCAGTCAGGAGGGGTGGAGAGGAGAGAGGCCCAGGTAAGGAAGCTGAGGCCCGAGGTCCCAGCCCAGCTCCGCTCTGTAACCTTTCACATCTGGTGCTTCTGTCTAGGCCCCGACTTCCCCATCCTGTAAATGAGGCCAGGTGACCGCAGTTCTTTCCAGCCGGGGCAACCTGTGACTTGCATAGACGTGGTTTTGTCAGAGTTCAGCTCTGGTCTGTTAGCAAGTCCTCTCTCCCCCCTCAGCTGGGAGAGCAGAGAGATCAGACAGACAGGCTGTGGTCTAGGGACACTTTCACGCTGGTGCCCCCTGCGGCCACTGTGGTTCAGGAGTCTTTGGTCTTTGTACCCATGGTCTCCTGTAGAGAGGGTGCCTCCCAGAGCCACCACCAGCACCACGCTGGGAGAGCGCATCTTGTCTGGGCCGTGAGCAGATCTACCACATGTCCTTAGACTCGGTGGTGCGCGAAGGTGGATAGACTTGGACTCCACTTCTGCTGCCTTTCCTCCCCAGGCCTGTCCTGTCCTCTGGAAAACTCAGGTCGTAGGTTTGCTGCTTGGAATAATGTGGTAGTTAAACAAGAGATTCGTAAAGCGCCGCTAGCACACTGTGAGCTGTTAGAGAAGAAGGGCAGAGAGGACAGCTAGCCACACCGTATTCAGGGTCCAGCCTTGGGAGGTCCTGCCGCCTGGGTTCTTGTCCTTGGAAGAGTGTACGTGTTTGTTTTGTTTTGTTTTGTTTTTAATATTTTATTTATTTTTGAGAGAGAGAGAGAGAGAGAGAGAGACAGCATGAGCAGGGGAGGGTCAGAGAGAGAGGGAGACACAGAATCCGAAGCAGACTCCAGGCCCTGAGCTAGCTGTCAGCACAGAACCCGATGCGGGGCTCGAACCCATGAACTGTGAGATCATGACCTGAGCCGAAGTTGGACGCTCAACTGACTGAGCCACCCAGGCGCCCCAGAGTGTACATGTTTCTTGACATTGCTAGTAAATGTCACTGGAGGGGGCGCCTGCCTGGGCGGCTCAGTCTGTTAAGCGCCCGACTCTTGATTTCGACTCAGGTCATGATCTCACGGCTCCTGGGATTAAGCCCCATGTCAGGCTCTCACTGACAGCATGAGACCTGCTTGAGATTCTCTGCCCCTCCCTCCCTCCCTCTCTCCCTCTCTCTGCTCTTGTCCTGCTCACATGCTTGCTGACCCCCACACTCGCTCACTGACTCTCCCTAAATAAATAAATAAATAAATAGATATTTTTAAAAGTCACTAGAATAATTTTATCATTATTTAAGGCTTAAGGAAAGGTCTTAAATTAAGCGATAATGTAGTTTTCTGTTTTAAGAGCAAATTAGTTGTTATGGACAGTTTTGAAGGCTACATGAGAGAGATACTTAAAATTCCAATACCCATGTGTGACCTCTGTTAACAGTCTGCTGTTTTGAAAGTGACCAACGCTGCTTTAGAGGGGCTCTGGGAGTCAGATCTGCTTCAAGAAATGGGGTTTTATGAAACTGGGCTCTTGGTGACCCCTGCCTGTGGTGTGGATGCCCAGCACTCAATCTGTGTGGGAGGGCATCTTTGGGGTAGGGCGCCCCCAGTGGGATACTAAAGCCAGCTTTATGCGAGCTGATGGTCAACACCTCCTTCCAACTCCAAGTTCAGTGAGAGCATATTCGTAGTTTGAAATTGGCCACGGTGGGTGTATTTACACCACAGAAATTGGCAAATGCTTCAACTCATATGGTTGTCTCCCCCCACCCCGCCATCCCACCCCCCAGTGACTACTTTTCACATCGAGTCAGCAAAGCTTGAAGTTTAGGGTGACACAGTAAGGCAGTGGCAGAGCTAAGATGTGAACCCAGGTCATCCGACTCCAAAGTCAGTGCCTTTGACGCCCCCCACTAGGTCGTGTTGCCTTCAGTCTTAGCACATCAAGCTGTGTGTGCCTAATTCCACCATCAGGGAAGGCAGGAAGCTGGGCTTGAGGAGTTTCTCAGATGACTACTAAACCAGGCCTGCAGAAGAGGTCTCCAGCCACTCTCAGACGATTCCTTCTTTGCCTCTTTTCAGCTCTATGGAAGGCGGGCCCCCTGGGAGGACCCTGCGAAGTGGGTGATGGACACCTACCCCTGGGCAGCCAGCCCGCAGCAACACGAGTGGCCTCCCCTGCTGCAGCTCCGGCCTGAGGACGTCGGCTTTGATGGCTACTCCATACCTCGGGAAGGGTCTGCGAGCAAGCAAATGCCCCCCAGTGACGCTGAGGGAGACCCACTGGTGAGTCCTCAGCTCCCAGAGCGCTTACTATGTATCTGTCATGCAAGGCATGCTGGGAATACAGACATGACTGAGCCAGGGTCTTGCTTTGGAAGGCCAGACCCATCCCATGATTAGGCACATTTTTGCCACTATTTACTTCCATGGTGTCGATTTCTCACTGTCCTTTAACGCTCTGAAATGTGCTCTGGTATAAAGTAACAGGTTAAGAATTCGATCCCCCTCCCCGCAAACATCCCTGTACCACTCTTTGCCCTCTGGTTTGGGTGCCACCTTTATCCTGCACCGTCCTTCTCTGTTAATCTCTCCCATTAGTAACAGAGCAGAGGCAGAGGTTGCTAAGGAGCAGAAGCCCAAGCCAGCAGATCAGGAGCACAGGCTGGGAGAGGTTTGAGGGCAGGAGGGACTCAAAAAGGACAGGGAGGCCTGAATACGTTTCCCAAGGCCAGTGATAGGAGTGAAGCCTTTAACACCGCGCGGGTTTCTTATTTACCCCCACCATTGCTAAAGCAAATAAAGACCCTTTGAGAAGAGCCTGGACCAGGGATAATAACACTCTAATTATGGTGTCCCCTGCCTATGAGACCCGTACATAGTCCCCCTGCGAAATTAGATCTGGATAAACCAAAAGCTCTGTAAAAGAAGGTGGAAGCACGTATCCCAGAGCCTCCCATCCTTAAGTGACCATTATCATGCCTTCAGTTTACCCTTGAGCTACCTTGGCAGCTGAGGCAAAAGGAAAAACACAGCAGAGACTATGACTTGCATGACTTGATGAAAGAGCATATTCATAAGGGATGCAGCAGGATTACAAGATAGCTAACTTGTTGTTCAGTGCCTGATGACTAACTGATTTACCAGATAAAAATAATCATAGCTGCTTAGGCTTGTCTGCCATTCTCCCGACTGGCAGCGGCAGTGAGGAGCCTTGGTCCTGTTGAGACTTTTCAAACAGGAACTCTATTCTAAATGGTGTTATTATTTGTTATTACGCACAACCTAATTTACAGCGTCTGGACAACAATAGTTTCATGGAAGAAAGGATTAGACTTTTGTGGAAGAAAGGATTAAAAAGCCCATTTCTACCATTAATGATGGCTAAAAGCCAGAGCCGTGGAGATCTCTTTGTGGCCATGGGCTCATGAGGTCTTCCCTCATGACTGGGAGAGAGTTGAGGAGGTATCTAGAGGAAAGAATGGCTCCTTCCTCCCCCGGACCCTCATTTCTTACCTGGGAATATTTGTGTCCCTAATTAAACCTGAGGGGATTTAGGTAAAACCTGGAGTTCTTGGAACAGAATTCTCTCTCCAACCCCAGACCCTCAGAAGGGAGCTGTGCCAGCTCCGTCAGCCCACTTTACAGTTGCTGTTTCTTCCTGCCCAGCGCCAGAGATCTCTTTTAGGATAGCTCTCTTGTGTACTGGTATCTCTCTCTCTCGTGACGCGGAGACCTCCAAGAGAACAGGACGGACTCATTGTTCCAGAACACCTACTGTAAATACACTGGGGATGTTTGATGAGTGAATAATTATGGCTGCACAGGATGGTCCATGGTACTACCACTCCACCTCATCATGGCTTTGCAGATGGATCCCAGCTGATGGTGTCCTGTGCCCTGGCTCACTGGACACCGTACACGACCCCGAGCGGCAGTTGGCTAGGAAGCAGCTGGATTTCCTGCCCAGCTGCACCGCGTCTTGGCTTTAGCTCAGAGAGACCTACTTTCCAACTTACTTGCTAAATACAATATAAAATACACAATTGACCATTGCAAATAAGTTCCTAATTCCCCTCTTCACTCCTAAACAAATGACCAACAGACTGCAGACCAGGGAAGGCTTAAGAACACCCTTTATACTCTTTAAGTCAAATGATGATGGTGATAGCAAATTTCATGTCTTGAGCACTTAGCACATGCCAGGCCCTATTCTGAGCATCTAATGCACATCATGTCATTTTGTTCCCTACTTCACCCCTCTGAGAAACAGGTGCTACTGTCGCCTCTACTCTGTCAATAAGGAACTCTGGTGGCTCTGGTATGTTAGGTCATTTGCCCAGAGTTTCCCGACGTGGAATCCAGGTTTCTCTGTGTTTTGTGGCTCTGCCTGTAACTGGTGCTGTCTTTTATCTTCCGTGGCGGCCTTGACAGGAGCGGGCGCACAGCCGGCTCCGGGCTGCCCTCTGGCCGGAGCCCGATGCATCCGTGGGCTTTCTGCTCCCTGAGGGGGGGCCGTGTGTGTCAGACGTCCGCAGTGCTGATGCACCTGTTCCAGCAGCAGGGATGCCGGACTGGCTTCTTTATCCAGTTTGAGGCCTGTGCTTGAGTAAGGTGTGTCCTTTCCAAATAAAAAATAAATACTGTATTCACAGATGACTTCCCATTTTGTTTTCTGTGCTCTGTATATGGTACTCAATCCACACCATAAGGTGGTAGGACAGGCATGATTTTTGTTCACATGTGGCCGGTGAAGAAACTAAGGTGCCAAAGGTTGGCTGACTTACCCATGGCTGTGCAGCTAGTAAGGAGTAGAGACAGGATACGAGCCCTGCAAGCACGGTCCGTGGTCCACATTTGTGTCCCCGGCCCCCGCTGTGGGCTGCAGCCCAGAGCGAGGCTGGAGGAGGGAGCGTGAGCCTGGCAAAGGCCGGAGGTGGGCAGCCCCAGACCAAAAGCTGCTCATGCTCTCACTCTCTCCCCAGATGAACATGCTGATGAGGCTGCAGGAGGCAGCCAACTACTCCAGCCCCCAGAGCTACGACAGCGACTCCAATAGCAACAGCCATCATGATGATATCCTGGACTCGTCCCTAGAGTCCACTCTGTGACGGGGGCCAGCATGGAGCCTCCCCACCTCCCCCATCCACGCCCTCTCCACCTGCGTCCCCTGCACCATCCTGAACATGCCCTCCTGAGCCAGCGCCCGGCCGCAGCGTGAGAGCCGCAAGGATACCCAGATCCCTCGTCCTCCAGCCTTGACCCGGGCGCAGGCCTCGCGGGCCAGCCGCCTTGGGACCACTTCCCTCCACAGTGAGAACTGCACTATCTTCTGTTTATTTTCATTATCGTTTGCCTTGTTGCTGTGACCTCCCTAAGACACTGAAGATACTTCTCGGGAAAGGATCATCACCGTTGAAATGAAAAGATTATAAAAGAAAAAAAAAAAAAAAGGAAACCAAGAACCCACTAGAAGCTCTGAAACCAAACAGCATCCTGCCAGGGAGCTGTCCAGGGCAGACGAGGCTGGAGCCAAGCTGGAAATGTGCGCTCCACAGCTTTCACTCAGCACAGAGCCCCCTGACCAGGTGGTGCCACCAGCGCCCCCACATCCGCCTCCCTGCCTTCTACCCCGCCGACCCCGGAAGAGAACTGTGTTAACTAGGGCGCTACAGAGCTACAACACAGGGAAACCTCTGTTTTGCTTTTTTAAATGGTGCTCTCCTTACCCGAGAGGTATTTTGCCTGTTCCAGTTCAACCACACCTTTCAGATCCGGCAGCCTCCAGTCGATCCCTGAGCGTGAGCGGATGTGGCCACAATGCAGATAGCATGTGTCTACTTCCTCCTCTAGAAATGAATCAGGTTTTTCTTTCTGCAAACACTGTGTACAGTGAGAATTGGTCTATTTTGGAGAACTGGTTACCCCTTTGCCAATGAGGTTGAGTTTCCCTCTTTCTGACTCTTTTGAGTTTGAATATTTTTCCTTCCCCCACCCCACCACCTCCCACCCCGTCCCGCCCTTTGGTCAGAATCAGTCCTTTGGTGAAAGAAAGAACCGCAGGAGTTGAGTTTCGGTTTGGTCCTGCTGAGTTCTGGTTTTTCAGTTGTCCATCCTCACGGTTTTACACCTCGCCACCTCCTGCTGTGGCTGGGGGGAGGGGAGGTGGTTGTGTCCTTCCTAGTGGACCAGGACCCCATCCTCCACGCGTGGGTGAGCCGGGACCTTGCCTTTCCTTCTCGTCCTCGAGGCTTCAGAACGCACATTGACACCTCAGGCGTGCCAGCCCCAACCTCAAGTGGGGGTGCTGAGGTCACCTCGCAAAAGACTTGCACTTTCCTCAGAACCAACGTGACGCAACTCAGCCAGGAGCCGGCGGCCACTCCCTTCCAGAAGCCCCGGCCTCCGTCCGGACGAGTCTTGCCTGACCTCTTCGGTGCTGACCTTCCCAAAGCGATGCCTTACTGGTTTTGTACTAACCGTGTTCATTTACAAGTGTTGTGCCTGCCTGGAGTCCATTTTGTTGTTTTCCCCATCAGAGCAAACAGGGCTAAAAAGTCATCTACTCAGTAGGAGGACTCAAGTTGCTGTGACTTTTCTCATCCAAAAGACTCATTTGTGTGGATGCGTGACCATGGGAAAAAGAAAAAGAAAAAACAACAAAAAAGAAAAGATGCATTTTTTTTTTCTAGGTTCTTATCAGTCTCCAGCTAACACTCTGACTGGACAGTGGTCTGTCTTATGCAGGAAAAGGCAAAAGTTCCTTCAAGTCCACATGACATTGCTGATACATACCCTGCTAGTATGTGTCTTCAACATACTGGTATTTTCTTTACAGAGAGCGGTAAATCTTTGTTTGTTTCTGCTTTATAAAGAGAATCTTTATTGGACCCCAGTAGGGGTGTCTCTGTTAATGATCAGGGTTTTTATTCTATCTTCCCCATTCCTGTTTCTGAAGGTCCATCTCTGTACACTTTTTCTCATTTTCTTACCATAAGAACTTGACCTGAAACTGCTCACATGACCTTGGACGACACCATTTTCTTCCTCCTTAAAGAAAAAGGAGAATATGTCCCACTAGCTGGTGAATGGAAAACCTCTACGTGCTGTCCGTGCTTTGTTCTCCATAAACTCAGACTCTCTTATGCGCAGCCTTCATTAGCCATCTGGGTGTGTGAGTGTGTCTTGTTCTGTTTAGTTTTTTTCATAAAATCTTAAACCATGAATTTAGCCTGTGACCACGGGCCACACCCTGAGCCTTCTGGTAAACCTGAAGAGTGGTCCTTTTCAATCTGTTTCCCAACGATGACCTTACACGCTCATACTGTGAATTTGGGAGGAGGTAAAATGGACTTCTCCTTGGGGGCAGTTTTCCCAGTCACCTTGTGAGTAGACACCTGCCAATATTGTTTGAAACTTTTTAACTTTTTTTTTTTTTTTTTTTAGTTATACCTTCTCTTCCTCTCCTCCTCTCTCCTACAGACTTCCCTTCCCTCCCACTGGGTCCAGGCTCAGAACCGAGACCTCTGTCCCTGGTGCTGCCTGACTAGTGACCGGTGATTTCAAGTAGTGTAGCCCTCATGTGATTCACAACTCCGTGTCCTTCCTAAAGTTTCGGGAAGCAGGGTTGTCTGATATGCACATTTCTTATTTTGGTCCTATTTTACTTTAGTGTCACTCACCTTTGACAAAGTGACTTTGTACTCATTTAGGGCTCTGTCCGAAATGCTTCCATTTTGCCTTTTTCTACAGTTAGGCTGATTTTGAGATATATGAAATTCTATGCAACATTTATGTTGAGTTACCAATGGAAGCCAAAAGTCTTCTCCCCAAACTGCCAAGAATTAAACAGGCCATAAATGAGATGGGAATATCTTTTAATTTAAATTTGAGGGTGGGGGAGGGGTGGGACAAGGAACGAGACTCGCCTAGACCTTTGTTGTGTCTTGGGGACATTTTTTATTTTACTGTTGATGCTTCAACTTCAAAATTCTGTGTATTCAAATTTGATCGGGGCGAATCTACTTCAAAAGGAAAAAATAATCCAACTTTGTGGATATTAAATGGAAGGTTTGCTGTTTTAATCTAGTTGTTTCCAGTGGAGCAGTTTATGAAATATGTCCTATAAGATGTACATTTTTTCATTGTAACATAGAAATTGTAAATAACTGATTAAAGTGCTGCATTTTGATGAATTTTTTCTAGCCATTTTTAAAGAGAAAACTAGGAATTGAGTATTTTGTGTACGGTATGTTTCTTTCCTCCTTCCCCCCCCTCCCTATTTAATTTTCATTTGTCATGAGGTTTTTGGATTTGCCAATGATCTACTGGAGATCATGCCCCACGTCATAGAGAATAAAGCTGATGATTGTACCAGTCTTAAATTATTCATGATTCAATAAAATTGATGCTTATTTATTCAGATTAGTGGTTTGGCTTTTCTGTGCTGGAGCAAGTCCTTGTCGGAGTTCAATTTCATTCCAACAGGAAGCCATTCTTTTTGGATACAGCAAGCAGGGCGAGCCCAGAACACTTGCAAACCTATCTTTGTCACTATGTCATCAACATCCTACCTCTTCTCAGTTTCTCATCTACGTTATTGCTACTCATGTGGTGCTTTTTGGAAATGCATGACTTCAGACTCCTCTCCACCTTTATGAATCATTGGGGATCTTACGGAAATGCGAATTCTGATTGGAAGGTCCAGGGTGGGGCCAGGTTCTTCATTTCTAACCTCCTTCTAGGCAATGCCAGTGCTTCGAGCAGCAAGCTGTATCCGTCTCCAGCTGGACCCCCGGTCGATTCCTTGGCACAGAGGGATTTTTTTTTTAATGTATTGAGAACCTATTAATGGCCAAACTGCTTTCCCAAACACCCCAGTATAATCTGCAGAGTGACACCGAGGAGGTAAATATTCTTACTTATATTTTACAAGTGAAAAAAGAAAACCAGGCTCAGAGAAAACAACTTGCCAAGGATCCTGGCTAAGAGGTGTGGGAGTTGGAGTTACAGCCTCATCTTCCAAATCCAAATCCTGCCTCTCTGGGCTGCCTCTAATCTTAGGGGCCCTGTTCCACACAGCAGCTGGCGTCCATTGCAGAGCACATGCGGTGGGAGATGATATCACGTCTTAGCATTCCTGTTTAATAGCAACAACAAAAATTTTAAAGACTTGAAGTGAGGCCTTTGGTTTTGCTATGAACTTGATCCTACACAGCTAGCTCAACTGCTATTGACGCGAGGTGTCCAACTCCTAAGGCACAACTCCTATAATGTGCCACAGTGGCCCAGCCAGGGGGAGGGAATCCAGATGTTTAGCAGAGGCAGTTGTAAATGCCGGTCCAAAAAATGGGTGGCAGAGAGGGCTTGGTACAGTGGTCTGACTAGATGTCCTGATTTCTAAGCTTTTCCGCATCAAATATTCTACCCGTTGCTACACAGTCCTTTCTGATGTTATCTAGGAAATAGCGTCAGCATATATAAAGGGCATGATGAACTGAAGGACTTCAAAGAGAAAGAAGGAATGGAGCTGCACATTTAAGCTCTTGTGTGCCGGACTCCGTACTAAGAACTTCACTTCATCAAACAGAGTCACAGCACCTCCAAGAGATGGATGCTCTTAACGCCATTTTACAGGGAAGAAACTTGAGGCTGAGTAATGTTTAAGACCTTGCTCTAATGCAGAAATGGAGCCCTCAGTGTATCTGGTTCTAAAACCCATACCCTTTCTGCCACATGATGCTAGTCTCTTAGGTTGGACTTTGAAGGGAAGCTTACACATCCCTTCTGCACCTGTTACCTATTCCTGTGTAACAAATTACCCTCAAAATTTAGCAGCTTAAAGCAACAGACATCTGTCAGTTTGTGTGAAGCAGGAATCTGGATGTGATTTAGCTGGGTCGTCTGATTCAGAATTTCTCACAAGGCTGCAATTAGCATGTCTTAAATATTTACAAGGAATATTTAAAAGTAGGAACTAGAGACAGCATCATTTATTTTAATTTTTAAGTAATCTCTACACTCAACACGGGGCTCAAACTCACAACCCTGAGATGAAGAGTCATATGCCCCAGCCATGAAGCTAGCCAGGCACCCCAGAAATCATATTTAATTATAAAATATCAAATGTTTTCCTGTTTAGGAGGCATATAGAATGCCTCCTGTCACCACTTAATGTCACAGTAGAGACCATAGTCAGTGGAGTGAAGCAAAAGGAATAGAGAGGAAAAAATTATATTTTTTATTCACAGATAACATTATGTACTTAATCTGAAAGAATTCACAGATTATTAGAAATAATGAGTTGACTACATTTGCTGGATACAAAATCAATATACAAGGGGCACCTGGGTGGCTTAGTCGGTTAAGCGTCCGACTTTCGCTTAGGTCATGATCTCGCGGTTTGTGGGTTCGAGCCCCACGTCGGGCTCTGTGCTGACTGCCAGCTCAGAACCTGTAGCCTGTTTCAGTCTGTGACTCCCTCTCTCTGACCATCCCCTGCTCACGCTGTCTCTCTCTCTCTCTCTCCTAGAAATAAATAAAACATTAAAAAAAAAATCAATATACAAAAATCAACTGAACAGGGGCTCCTAGCTGGTTTAGTCAGTAGAACTGGTGACTCTTGATCTTGGGGTTGTGAGTTCAAACCCCACATTGAGGCTAGAGCTTACTTGAAGAAAAAAAAATTTTTTAAATCAACATCTATATGCAGCCAGAGTTTAAAAACTTAAAAGGTACCAGTTTAAGAGCATCAAAAATATCTGATACTTAGGAAATAAATGAAATGTCAGATGTGAAAGACTTCTACACAGAAATATATGAGACATTGTTGGGAGAAATTGAGGAAGACCCAAAGAAATGTGGGGCCATATATTATGTTTGTGGATTAGAAGAGTTAATGTTGTAAAGATGCCAGTTTTTCCAAAATGGACTATCAGTTTGATGTGCTCTCACTCAAAAGCCCAACGTAGTTTTACAGAATTGACAAGATGATTTTAAATGTATTTTGAAATGCAAATGGTGAAGCATAGCCAGTGAAGAAAACCAAGAGAGACTTCTCTACCAGATATCAAGTCTGACTGTAAAGCTCATTAAGAAAATGATCTTGGTGGATACAGAAATGCTGATGCATAGGAGCACACGTACCCCAATGTTCATAGCAGCACCTCCACAATAGCTAAAACATGGAAAGAGCCTAAGTGTCCATCAACAGATGAATGGATCAAGAAGATGTGGTTTATACTACATGGCAATGAGAAACAATGAAATCTGGCCATGTGTAGCAACATGGATGGACCTTGAGGGTGTTATGCTGAGCGAAATAAGTCAGGCAGAGAAGGACAAATATCATATGTTTGCACGTATAGGAGGATTAGGAGGAACTTGACGGAGGAACAAGGGGGAGAAGAAGGGCGGAAATGGTGGGGGAAAGGGAGAGAGGCAAACCATGAGAGACTCTTGAATGCTGACAAAAACTGAGGACTGATGGATGTGGGGGGAGGGGGGATGGGCATGGAGGAGGACACTTGTGGGGATGAGCACTGAGTGTTATGTGGAAACTAATTTGACAATAAACTATTTGTAAAAAAAAAAAAAAAGAAAATGATCTTGGTACAAGAACTGACAGTAGTTCAAGAAGATAGAGTAGACATTCCCCAAATAAACTCAAAACATGCTTGCTTTACTACTTGGAATTTGTGAATAACATCTCAGACCAAAGGACCTATTTCATGGAGAAGGAACCTGACCAAGGACCCATGACAGCAGGATCCACTACTATAAAGCTGGAGGTTGAACTGTCTGTCCTCTTAAAGACTCAATTGAGGCACCAGTTCAGAAAGGCAGTGTGTGCTGGACATTGTCTTCCAGGGAACAGTACATTTGCAACCATTGTCCATTGTGTGTTGCTGGTGCCCAGTAACTAGAATACGTGAGTTTGAGGGGTCGGGGAGCACCTGGGTGGCTCAGTCGGTTAAGCATCCGACTTCGGCTCAGGTCACAATCTCACTGCTCATGAGTTCGAGCCCCGCATCGGGCTCTGTGCTGACAGGTCAGAGCCTGCTTCAGATTCTGTGTCCCCCCACCCCCCCTCTGCCCCTCCCCTGCTCACACGAGCTCTCTCCCTCAAAATAATAAATAAACATTTAAAAAAATAGAATACATGAGTTTGGGAGGAGTGGAAGTAGGCATGGCCCCCTCCAGCAACCTGCTTAGGGAATTTTTTTCCTTCCTGTCCTACAACTTTAGGTCTGCAAAATTAGAGGTGCCTGTGTCTGGGCAGGCAGGGAAAGGTGGGAGAAGGGGATACTTCTACCACTTCATTTAAGGCTATTGGACCCTCTGCTACCGGACCCTCTGCTACCAGACCACTTGGCTGGTAGCAGATGAACTCTGATGCTAAGTGACTGGAGGTACTGGGCTGGCAGGGTAGTTGACCCTGATTATCACCAAGAGCTAGGGCTGCACCATGGGAGCAAGGGCAAATATGTCTGGAACTTAGAGAATTCTCAGAAATACCTCTTCATATTTCCCTGCCTGGTGATAACTGTGAATGGGCATTTGCAGCCTCCGCCTCCGTAGCCCAACAAGGCCAAGTTAGTTGTTCAGATCCTTCTGGAAGGAAGTGTTGGCTGAGGGTAATACAGAATGCAGGACCAAGAAAAGAGATGCCAAGTATCAGTGATGGCTCAAGGACCAGCTCTTAGCTTGTCCCATTAACTCTCCCATTCGGAGTCTTTAGAGATCGTGATCAACAATGACCTTGGAGTATCAGTCACGGAATAGACTTGATGCACCAAATGAGGGGTCTGAATATCGCAAGGCGTGAGCTGTAACAGACACTGTTGGTGCCTCAATCCATACCCCTGAGTTCATCTGAGCCTGCAGTGGACAGCTGGTGTGCTGACAGCATCCCACCACAAGCCCCTGCATGTCCCTGCTCCCCTGAGACCTTTCTCCAGCGCCACTAAGCCTCTTCTGCCCAAGTGCAGAGCAGCCCACAGGAGATTTAGTGCCCTGAGGAACAACCTACAAGCAACAAGGTATAGGAGTTGGTGGAAGAATGTCTCGCATTCCCATCCCTCTGTGGGTAAGTGGGAGGCACGGTCTACAGGGCTCTCCTGAGGCTCTCAATGGGACTGAGCCCCAGTTGCCCACAGTGGCGATTAAGGAGCTCTTCACTGGCTTTCCCTCTTCCTTGTCACATCTTGTCTACTCTTTCCCTCAAGGCTGCTTGAGAATCACACAGCGAGGGCATACCCTTGAGAGTGAGTCTGCCTTAAGCTCTGTCCCCCAGACACCTCACTTACCTCACCTTGGTCCCAGCCCTACCCTCAGTCATGCTTCCTGCCACCACAGCACAAACGGGCTACCTACCCTTTGGTCCTTTCTCAGAATCTGATAAGCCAACGCAGCAATTTCCACTCTCATTTGTTACTACGGATTGAATCGTATCCCATAAAAGGATGTGTTGAAGTCCTAACCCCCAGAACCTCCAAATATGACCTTATTTAGAAATAGCATCTTTGCAGATGTGATAATGAGGTCATATCGGGTTGGTGTGAGCCCTTAGGGCAATATGACTGGTGTCCTCATAGGATCGTAAAGATACAAGGAAAGAGTGTCACGTGGAAGTGGAGGCAGAGGTCGGAGTGGTAGCTGTACACTGAGGGGCACTAAGGACTGATGGCCCTCCCACCAGAAGCTAGAAGGAGGCAAGATTCTACCTGGAGCCTCAAAGAGAAGTCTCACAGGGAATATCGCCCTACTAACACCTTAGTTTTAGATTTTCAAAATATAAGAGAATACATTTTTTTGCTTTAAGGCACCCAGTTTATGGTACTTAGTTATGGCAACTCCAGCTAATCAATATAGTTATATACCCAACAGAAACACATATATGTATTTATATTTATATATAAAGAAATATATACACAATTGCTAATAGCAGTTCTAATATTTATTATAACAAAACATGGAAACAGTCCGCACACACCCATTGGCAAAAGAAGACAAATAGAATTATGATGTCAGTGTCACACAGCAGTGAAAATATTTATAGATAAATTTTGGGTAAATGTTGAGTGAAAGCAGCCAGACACAAAAGGAGGCCAAAAGTGTGATTTGATTTATATAAAGTGCACACTACCATTTAGGGGCCGGTGCCTGCGTAGATGGTAACACTAGAGTGAGAGTGGAGTCAGTGGTCAGGAGAGATAAAGGGTTGCTGGCATCATCCTATTTCTTGACTTGGATGGTGATCCCACAAGCAGTTGCTTTGTGATAGTTCATTGAGCGTGTGTCTTTATTTTCTTTGTACTTTTTTTTTTTTTTTCTGGGAGTGTTATTCGTCAAAATAAGGCTTATACGCAGTAAACACTGCCCCTGGCTGCCTGCCTGACCATCCCATTCGGTGAGTGTGCAGGCCAACCGGAATGCGACTCTTAAGAATGAACAGATGAAGGTTTTGACCCTGATCTCACCAATTCTCAGAAGGTGGTTCCTGAATCCTATAAATCGGAGGCACAGTTTTCCTCCACCTTGACACTGATGATGTGTGAACCTGAACAGGTTAGTGCCACTTCCCTAGGCCCCAACGCCAACCCCCCCAACCCCCCGCAAGTGAAATGGGACTAACCACTCCTATCTTGCAGGATCCAGGGAGGCCATGTGTGCAGAGGGTGCCTGTGAAGCACTTCCTCGATTTTCCGTGTCCTCCCAGCCCAGCCTCTTCTGGCTGTGCAATCTCTGTCGGAGAGGCCATGCAGCCTCTTTTGGAGGCTGGAGCTGTGGGGCCTCAGAGCCTGGAACCGGGTGCAGAAGAGGGAGCCTGCAGAGAGGCGTGCGGGGCTCCGGACAAGTGGAGACTTCCTAAGGTCACAAACAGGGAAGAGGCTGCTTTTTGAGACAGCGAGTGCACCGTCCTCATGGGAGTCCAAGCGAAAGCTGGAGGACCACCTGACCCAGCAGCGCACAGATCCCCGGCCTGGTTGCAGGCGAGTCCGGGGTGTAGCTAGCCTGGCAGGATTACCTCAGGCAGGACACACTGGAAAGAGTGTTGGGGTCCAGAGACCTGAGTTACTGGCTCCTACCTCGGCTGTCTGCCTTAGAGACTCTCAGGGCCGTGGTTTTCTCATTTGTCTAATGAGAGGATTAGACTGGCTCAGTGTTTCCTGGTGTGGCTCATCACCTCTAGCCCAGGAAGCACGATAGACTGTGGCCTTCCCTTAGCACCGGGACTCAGAATGTGCTTGGGACAACTGACCTCTCCCAGCTCCTGAATCACAGGCTGCAGTTAGGGGCAGCCTCTACACCTCACAGTGGCCACGAGGGGGCAGCAAAGCCCAAGCAATGCCAATCCTCCATCTGGCTGATTTGCCTTTCTTGGCTACCGAAAAGGGCATAGAAACATAGCTAAACACACTTGGCAGTCAGATCTTGATTTCTAAATGCTATTCTCCACAAAGAAAAAAATAAACCTGGGCTTCTTGGAGAAATGACTCATGGCAGGCATGCGGCAGAAAAATTGCAAGGGAGGCCCAGAATGGTTTGTTGTTTCGAGGAAGCCCTGGCTTGCTCAAGAACTGTTGGAGATGTTTCTAAGGGACACAGGAACCAGCTTCAAGGGGCCTCTTCTGGCTAAGTCTGAAAAAGAAAACTGAGCATCAAAAGAAATACTAGTGGTGATATATTATGATATAATTGAAAGAAACCAAAATCTGCAAGTCCGTTTCAATAGCAAAAGGCTAAGAGTGTCATTACCATGTACATACAGCTCAGCTCTAGGCCTCTTTCTTTGCTAGGCAGGCATAAAAGGGACTAGTTCTATATATGTTATGTCATGAAGTAGACATCTGGATGTCTACTGGATAGAGACCTAGTCAAGGTCTTCAAAACCAGTAGCTTAAAATCCTGCAGTGACCCACAGTTATGTTTGCTCACCAATTTTTTTAAATTAGGAAATTGCACTTAAATTCTAGATTTCCAGCTTCTCTTAAAAACCAGGCAGTCTGCCTTACATTCCCACACGGCAACGATCAGCTAGAGCAAACAGAACTCAGCCAGTTCAGTGGGCTCTGTGTTCTGCAGCTCACCAGAGTCCCCACCAGAGCCCCATGCACTGATTTGTCACTGGCCTGACCCCCAGGGGCATTAGAATTCATGTCTACTATACTTCCTCAGAGAGGAAGTGTCATCATTAGAAGACAGGCATTTCTTAACAGAAATGGGAGAATGAAGAGGCGACCTCCCACTTATAAAGATTAGATTTGAAAGGATTCTTCCTGGACTTCAGAAAAATGAGAGCATCAAAGTTCTCTTTCCTATACCTAGAGTGCCCCCCCCCGCCATTTGTCATACAGATGCCTCTTCTTTACTTCCTTCAGGATTGAGGGAAGAGATGGTCTTGTAAAACAGAAGGAGAAAGGGCTAGAACTGAAGTAAGACCATTCCCTAGGGGTAAGAAGTTTTCCAAAAAGTCAATAGAAAGCTTTCTGATTAATGTGTGAAGAGGGGAGCTTTTTGAAGAGAGGCCACATACAATGATGAGGTCGAGTTAAGGGGCAAGGTTAGGAACAGAAAGAATGACTTAAAGTTCTTAGATGCTGCAGAAGACCCTGGTGGCTGTCTACCCAATCCTTCTCCTCCCCTTTTGATTAACAGAGCTCCAGTTTTCTTCAGGCAATAATGTGCCCAATCACAGAAAGTGATCATAATTGGCCAAAGCCAAACTGACAGATGCTTTGCGTGTGGTGCACAAGGGTCCGGTTCTGTCCAATGAGACGCGAGATGTCGGCTGGAGGATTCTGGAAAGGATTTTTCTCCAAGGTAAAAGAGATTCGTGTGCAAAAGAAAAGTTCCCTTTGCCATTGTTCTTTTTGCTTTCTATTATTAATGCTGTCGTGTGAAGTGATTCTTAGAACTGAAACAGCCATTTTGCCACCATAAAAAAAAATTCAAACCTGGCTTATATGGTCAGCTAATCTGTGACAAAGGAGATAAGAACATACAACAGCCTGGGTGGCTCAGTCAGTTAAGCCTCTGACTCTTGATTTCAACTCCAGTCATGATGTCACGTTTCCCAGTTGGTGAGTTCAAGCCCCGTGTCAGCTCCATGCTGACAGTGCAGAACCTGCTTGAGATTCTCTTTCTCTCCCTCTCGTCCCCCTCCCTGCTCTCTCTCTATATGTAAAGAAATAAACTTAAAAATATATATACAACAGGGAAAAGACAGTCTCTTCAACAAATACAAAAGAATGAAATTGGACCACTTTCTTACACCATATACAAAAATAGACTCAACATATACAAAAATAGACTCAACATGGATTTAAAAACCAAATCTAAGACCCAGAACAATAAAATTCCTAAGAGGAAATATAGGCAATAATCTCTTGGAATTCATTGTAGCAGCAATTTTCCAGATCTATCTCCTGAGGCAAGGTAAGCCCGCAAAGTTAAACAATTGGGACTATGCCAAAATAAAAAGCTTCTGCATAGTGAGGAAACTATCAACAAAACAAAAAAGCAACAGACTGAGTGGGAGAAAATACTTGCAAATGATATATCTGATATGGAGTTAGTATCCAAAATAGGTAAAGAATTTACACAACTCGACACACACACACAAAACCCACAAATAATCCAATTAAAAAAATGGACAGAGGTCCTGAGTAGACATGTTTCTAAAGAAGACATGCAGATGGCCAACAGATACATGAAAAGATGCTCAACATCACTAATTATCAGAAAAATGCATACCAAAACCAGAAGTTACCACCTCACACCAGTCAGAATAGCTAGTACCAAAAAAGATAAGAAATAACAAGTATTGGTAACGATGGAGAAAAAGCGACCCTTGTACACTCGTGGTAGAAATGTAAATTAGTGTAAATTAGAGAAACAGTGTAGAGGTTCTTCAAAAATCTAAAAGGCGAAATACCATATGATCCATCAATTCCACTTCTGGGTATTTTCCCAAAGCAGATGAAAACACTAATTCAGATATAGCACTATATTTATTGTCACATTATTTACAATAGCTGAGATACGGAAGCAGCCCAAATGTCCATCAATTGATGAATGGATAAAGAAGAGGTGGTATGTATACACAACGGAGTATTACTCAGCCATAAAAGGACTGAGTTCCTGTCATTCATGACAACATGGATGGACCCAGAGAGAATTATGTTAAGTGAATTAAGTCAGAGAAATACAAATAGCACGTGATTTCAATTACATGCAGAAACTAAAAAACGAAACAAAGAACAAAAGAGAAATAGAATCAAAGAGAACAAGCTAGTGGTTGTCAGAGGGGAGGTGGGTGGGGAGATAGGTGAAGCAGGTGAAGGAGATTAAAAAAGTACAAATTTCCAGTTATAAAATAAATGAGTCATATGGATGAAAAGTACACCTGGGGGCCTATAGTCAGTGTTGTAACAACTTTGTACAGGGACAGATGGTAGCTACACTTACTGTGGTGAGCATAGCATACTGTGTGCAATCGACGAATCACTATGTTGTACACCTGAAACTAATGGGTCAACTATTTTTCAAAAAAAAAAAAAAAAAAGAAAAACAAAACACCTCAAAAACCCACATACTGAGGAAGGTTGAGTAGAGGATAAAGGATGAACAGAAGATGGGCTTTGATGATAATATTGACTCAGCTCTAGGATGCCCTGCATCTGATTTTCTTGTAAAGAAAATAATAAATGCTCCTACCATTTAAGCCACTGTTCGTGAGATTTGCATCCAAAAGCACTTCTAGCCAGTACAACTGCTTTTTCCAAGGATTAAGGGGGCATTGTGCTTGCTGTACAGCTGAATGCCTTTAGTGATTCTGCCTTTAGTGATTCTGCCCTTCACAAAGCATGGGTAGGGGCGTGTAGAACCTAGGGACACAGTGTAATGGAAGCATGACTTGGTCCACATTCACTCCTTCATCAGTGCCCATGGAGAGGTGGCAGCATCTTACTGAGAAAAGAAGTCTGAGTGTCCTAAATGGTGGTGAGCCAAGAAATGAGTGATGGCCCTTGGGGCAGCTCTAAGTGGTCCGAGGGCCGTTGTGGCTGCATTGCCAAGCAGACGACTGAAAGAATTTAAGAGGAAAGTCTCCTTTTTCCGAATGAGAAGCAAGCTTAAAATATGAGGAAGGTTGATGATGCCAACTGGTAAGAAAGTATAAAATAATTATTAGTATGCAGTAATCTACCTACAGAGCATGAAAACCACGCCAGAGGACTCAAGTTTCAGGTGTGACCACCTGCTGAAGAAACATGGCATGTGATCACAGGCCTTTACACCCAGTGTGAGCTCTTGGTGATATGTTGGTCTGTATTCATTTCTTTTCTTATTTCAACATGAGTGTGTGATCTTGTTCAATGTAATTGATAGGCCAAAACATGGTGTGTGTTTTTTTAAATTTTTTTTCAATGTTTATTTTTGAGTGTGAGAGAGAGACAGAGTGCAAGCAGGTGAGGGGCAGAGAGAGAGGGAGACACAGAATCTAACGCAGGCTCCAGGCTCTGAGCTGTCAGCACAGAGCCCAACATGGGGCTTGAACTCACAGACCACGAGATCATGACCTATCGGACGCTTAACTGACTCAGCCACCCAGGTGCCACAAAACATGGTCATTTAGAGCCAATTCAGCAAGCTGATCTCTCTCTCTTGGGCCGCTGCCAATATCCTGCCATTTTAATTCTGGAAACACTGAGGTCTAAAAAATCGAGTATCTTAGCCAAGGTGCACGCACCGATAAATGGCAGAGATAAGACATGAACCAAGATCTTTCTGTCTTCTCATAGATTATATTGCCTCTCTGATGAATCGTTTTACCTTAAAAGTTAGTTCACGATCAAAGAAGTCTTGCTACTCTTCTCAGTGATGCAATACAAGTATGCTTCCCAGAGGTTTTACCGGCAATGCCTTAACCAATTTCGGTAGCATGCCTAGCATACAACACTCGCTCAACAAATGACTTGTGGGTATAATTCAGACCAAATAGCAAGTTGGAGGCGCAATAAGACAGAGACAGAGCAGGGGAGGGGGTTCTTCTGTTATCTTCCAAATAATGCCCTTCTTTTTGTGATCCAATCGCGTCTGGACTATGTGCCATCTACCATAACTACTGGAGGTAGTATAGACCAGTAATGATTAGGAGCAGGGCCTTCGTTGCAGGATTGCTTAGGTTTGAAGCTCTGCTTTGCCACTTGCCAGCTGTGTGACCTCCAGCAAGTTTCTTAACACTTGGTGCCTCAGTTTCACTATCGGTAAATGTAAAACAAGTTTATTCAACAAAACCTACCATATAGGGTTGTTATGACGAATAAGTTGGGAAATAAATGTATGATTTGTAGGCTAGTGCCTAGGAAACAGTGAGAGGCACTTAGATGTTTTTTTCTCTGTCTACCTGTAACTTGGCCTAGAGTAAGAGAGGGCCAGGTTAGCATCCTGGTCCCCAACTCCAGACTGGAATTTTTTTTTAAGTGTATTTATTTTTGAGAGAGACAGAGCATGAGCAAGAGAAGGGCAGATAGAGAGGGAGACACAGAATCTGAAGCAGGCTCCAGGCTCTGAGCCGTCAGCACAGATCCGGACATGGGGCTTGAACTCACGAATAATGAGATCATGACCTGAGCTAAAGTCGGACGTTGAATGACTGAGCCACCCAGGCGCCCCTGTAAATGTAAAACAAGTTCATTCAATAACACCTACCATATTGTTATGATGAGTAAGGTAGGAAATAAACATGATTTGTAGACTAGTACCTAGGAAACAATTAAGAGGTATTTAGATGTTATTACTCTGTCTACCTGTAACTTCACCTTGAATAAATGAGTGCCACCTTGGTATCCTAGTCCCCATCTCCAGACTGGAATTAAAAGCCCTGTGCCTGTCTCCCTTCTGTTCCCCTTTACCAAAACCCACTTCTTCTTTCTCCCCACTCCCCCTCTGTAGGGAACCCAAATTCCCCAAAGCACCTTTGCTACTTGCCCTATTCAGCGTCTACCCCAAGGTACACAACCCCTGAAAAGGTTCACCTCCTAGATCACTTTCTCTGTTTCCAGGGCAACTATTATTCAGTTCACTTCCATTTGGCTTAAGCCCCATGTCTCAAGCAAAACTGATCTTTCCAGGGTCCTCAGTGATTTCTGTCTAGTCAAGCAGTTTCTGTTCTCATCTTTATTGCTGTTATAGAAAATTTGGGTGCAAAGACATGCCCCTACATCTTGAAATGTCTTTGCCTCTTTGACAACATATATTCATAGTTTTCCTCCCACCTCTACAGCTGCCTTCCTTCCCTCTCCTTTGCTGTGCATTCTACTCTCCCCAGTCCTGGCTCAAATTCCTCCTTCTCCAACCCTTCTTTGGCTTAAAAAAAAAAAAAAAAAGTACACAAATAATACACGCACGCATTCCCAAAGTAGACAAATGAAGCAAAGCCTGACCGTAAGGGGAAACATGAAATGTCCTTCCATCCCTGCTCACCATGTGCTTCCTGAACAGAGGCACTGTGGACAGCTGGGTGTGCAGAGCAGAGAATGAGAGTTGCCCACAATATCTAATCTCCCCTTCATCTTCTGTCATAGAAGGTCCCAGGAGTTAGATTACACTTGCCTCCCTTGCAGCTCTGTGCATTTCTGTGACGGAGTTGTGGCTCACGGCGGCAGAGTGGAATTAAGCATGGACAACTGCAGGAACTCTTCTTCTGAGGAAAGGACATTCCCTTCTCCTTCTTTTGTCTCCCTTCTCCTGTTTGAAAGCCAGAACCAGAGCAGCTACCTGGGACCCTCCACTATATGGAGTTTTTCCCCAAACCAAGCAATCTGTGATGCCCACTAGTTGTCCTACAGTACAACTCAATTCTTGACATTCTACCCAGAGACAGCATCAGAGCCCACAGGTAAAGGACTCAGGCCCATGAGACTATGCCCACTTCAGATACCACCTGCAAGACCAGGCTGTTACCTGTGCTTCTGATCGACTGGCTATAAGTTGGAGGTTCCCACAGCTCCTTCCTTGGGTTCCATTAATTTGCTAGAGTGGCTCACAGTTCAAGAGACCAGTCTACTTACTAGATTACTGATTTATTACAAAGGGATATAACTCAGGTGGAACAGACAGGTAGAAAAGATGCAGGGGGCAAAGTCATTGGGGGAGCTCTCTAAGTTCACCACTCTCCCCAAATCTCCACATGTCAATCAACCGAGTAGCTCTCCAAACGCCATCCTTTTGGGGGCTTTATGGAGTTTTCATTAGGTAAACACAACTGATTAAATCTGGCTATTGGGAATTGAACTCCATCTCCAGCCTCGCACCCCTCCCCAGGTGGGGGTGGCACTGAAAGCTCCAAACCTGTAATCACATGGTTGGCTCCATGGACAACCAGCCCTCATCCTTAGGTGCTTTCCAGAAGTCACCTCACTGATATAATGGCATTACCATCCTAACAATCACTTAGGAAACTGCAAGGAGTTTTAGGAGCTCTGTGCCAGAAACAGGGGCAACGACCAAATACAAATTTCTTCTTAGAAATCACAATATTACAGACCCCAAAATGGGAGCTGTGTATGGAGGAAAACAGAAAAAGTTCCAGAAAGTCTGAAATGCTGATGAGCTTAGAGCCAGCATTCCAGTCCCATACATATAGACATATATAGAAGAAGAATGTATATGTTTCTGTGAACTGTTGTCATTTGGGATTTTCTCTCTTATACCCAAAATCGACTTACCAGCTCTGGCTATATATTCTTCAGAATCTTTATTAACAAATGTGTCTTTCCTTTTTCATAAATGAATCCACTATGGTCTGTGGCTGGCTTCTTTATTGAGCAATACATCCCTCTGACTCCCTCCCCTCCCACATTTAATTTATTCCTACAACCTGTTGATTCTCCTGTTAGCCCTTGATCTCTCTTCTCCCTCACTGCACTCACTTTTCCCAGGCCACCATAATTCCTAACTAGTGCCAACTGATTATCCTGCTTCCAGTCTTGCCTATAGATAGAACTAGATCAGTCTTCAATCCATTCTTCACCTAGTGTTCAGGACAGTTTTTTTTAAAGCACACATCAAATCGTGTCAATCCATACTTAAAGCCCTTCTGTACTTTCCTGACTTGCATAAAATGAAGTTTAAACCCCTTAATGGGCCCACAAAGCTCTGAGGGATTCCCTCTTATGCCCACTTCCCCAACTCCACCTTGGTCCAGGCTATCCTTCTCTTTGACCATATCCATCTCTTAGTTCCTTGAAAGCATCTTCCACCCTATCATGCCTTTTGCAGCCTCCATAATAAGAAGTCTGGAAACAACCTTTCTACAATACGTGCCCCACTGGTTCCTTCTGATCATTGCTAAAATGTCATCTCCTTGAAGAGGATTTCCCTGACTAGCTTTGCCGCCTATCTCCCTGATGGCCCTTATGATAATCTGTAATCGTCATTGGCCTTCACTGACTTGGTTATTCTCTTCCTCTTCCACTGGACTATAAGCTTCCTGAAACCAAGATTCTGTGTTTATTTCAGGCACCTCTCTAGCCCCAGGAACAACCAGAGATCTAGACACAGAGGATGCATTCAATAAATATACTTTTCAAATGAAAGAGCCCTGACTTATAGTTAAGAAACCTTAGTTTAGGGGCGCCTGAGTGGCTTAGTCGGTTAAGCGTCCGACTTTTGCTTAGGTCATGGTCTCGCGGTTCGTGGGTTCGAGCCCTGCATCGGGCTCTGTGCTGACAGCCAGCTCAGAGCCTGGAGCCTGTTTCAGTCTGTGACTCCCTCTCTCTCTGACCCTCCCCTGCTCACGCTGTCTCTCTCTCTCCTAGAAATAAATAAAAATATTAAAAAAAAAAAAAAAAGAAACCTTAGTTTAAGTACCGTCTTTACTATTTACAAATGATGTCAACTTGGGGAAATCAATCAACCTTTCTGAGCCTATGTGCAACATGGAAAAAATAAATCCTGCCCTGATTATCAAATAGGGATTATTGTAAAAATCAAATGAGATGATGTGAGGTAAAATTTTAAAACTGAACAAATATGAGGGGTAATTTACTATTGGGCAAGGAGAACTTGGGTGAACTTTGTATGAGAACCTACTTTCTCGAACACTTGTACATAAAATAGATCTCTGTAAACTAGTCTGTCCAATGCCTTGTCGGTAATTAATTATTGTTCATTCCCAGTCATCTCCCTTTATAACTACAGCTTTCAAAGGGGAGTTTTCTTGGGATACAAACCTTAGCACTACTTAATCATCAATCCCAGTTAAAAAAAAAAAAGTCCTTTTGACTTGAGAATGAGGAGTTTAGTGACAGCTGTTAGTTGCAATGAAACTTTTCCCTAAGAACAATAAAAACTCAGCTCTCTCACCCCTTGATCTGCTTTGTTTAGTTTGTTAGTGATTGCTGGGGTGTGGTATTTACAGAAAAGTTTAGGAAAGTGTAGGGGGTGGCCTGTCCTTTCACATAGGGATGCCTATGTGGTGTAAATAATCCTCTTTCCATCCCAGTCTAAACATGGTCCTAAAACAAGATGTTTGTGCCAAAAAGAATTCCAGGAGGCATTATCCCGGGGGTGGGGGATGGGGTGGGGAATAAGGATGAGTGGGTTAAATAATAGAAACATCAGCCCCACGGAGTTCAGGCAGGGGGTGGAGTGCACACTTTTGTTGCTTTGGATTACCAAAGAATGCATTGAAACTTCACTTTTCCTCCTCATAAGCACCGTATTTGGGCCGTATTTTTGCCATTTAAACTATACAGAATGTAGTCAAGTTTTCTCCTGATCAGCACATCTATGCAAACAGATTTGGATTTTAAAAAATGTTTAAATAAAAGTTTTATTCGGGGATAATTTTATATTTACAGAAAGAGCTGCGCAAATAGTACAGAGAGTTCCCCTGTGCTGGGCACTCATCTTCCCCAATGTTGACACCTTACCTTGCTGTGGTACATTTGGCACAATTCATAAACCAATAGTGATACATTATTGGTAACTAAAGTCAATGCTTTATTCTGATTGTCTCAGGTTTTACCTAATGTCCTTTTTCTGTTCCAGAACCCATCTGGGATACCATGCTGCATTTAATTGGGTTTGGTTTTACACCAGCACCAAAAAGTCTTTTTTCTTTTCTTTTTAAAATCTTTTTTTTTTTTACATTTATTTATTTTTGAAAGAGAGAGTGAGAGACAGAGACAGGGTATGCATAGGGAGGGGCAGAGAGAGAGGGAGACACAGAACTGGAAACAGAGAGAAAGCACAGAGCCTGACTCGGGGCTTGAACTAATGAACTGTGAGATCATGACCTGAGTTAGATCTAAGTCAGAAGCTTAACTGAGCCCCCAGACACCCCCGTTTTTTAGCACCACTCTTTTTTTTTTCTTTTAATGTTAAGCCATCAACTTAAAATCAGGGAAATGTTTTTCTTTCTAAAGAGTGTAAAGTCACAGACTTATTCAGGTCTTTACCAGGAAAACCATTTCCACGGTTAGTTAATACTGTCTTTCCAAATTCAGATGGTGAGGCTCTGGCTAAAGACACTTTTCAAAGGAGAGAGAGTAAATACTCACCGAAAGAGCCCCGGGTTGAGGCTGAAGTTGGTAGTGAGCTGGGGAAGAGGTGAAGGTTTGTGTTCTGTGGCGCCTCTGCCCTTTTTGAAAAGTGAATGTGCTTGAATCTGTGTCATCTGGATAGCTGGGGGGATAACTCAGCCTCAGTTTCTCATTCTGTCACGTGCAGATGCTGATAACTCCCAAGCAGGGTTGTAGCAAAGTTTCCGTGCAAAGTAAATGAAAACTTTAGCATTATCTCAGCACGCTAGGACTTAGTAGCCATTGTTGTTATTCTTTTAGAGAAAGGAAAAGGGGCATTTTGGAAACGTTTTGCTCAGTGGCTGCTTGTTTTAACTTATTGCCTCCAGGAAGAAACATCTCCTCATAACATGAATGTCCTCAAACATATTCCAGAAACATTCCACCCTCTGTTCTTTCCTTTAAGTCTTTCTTGAACTGGCGTAGTGTATGGTTATCTCTTCCTGTCCCATTAAAAAACATACCATCCCTCAAGGTTCTGGTCACCTTTCCCCATGAAGCTTTCCCAGATGCTCTCAGTGCTCGGGAAAGGGGATAATCAGATAGATCTCCAAAGTCTGTTTCCTCATCTGTAAAATGGGATTAAAAAGGCATCATGTAGGGGTGCCTGGTGGCTCAGTTGGTTAAGCATCCAACTCTTGATTTCAACTCAGGTCATGATCTCATGGTTCATGAGTTTGAGCCCCAAGTCAGGCTGAGTTTGCTTGAGATTTTCTCTCTGCCTCTCCCCTGCTCTCTCTCTCTCTCTCTCTCTCTCTCTCTCTCTCTCTCTCTCTCTCCCCCACACACTTTTAAAATAAATAAACTTAAAAAAAGTCATAGCGTAGATTAAAGAAATGATACATATAAAATGTCAATCTGCATCTAGCGTATAAAAATACTAATAAAATAGCCTTTCTTTTAGATAGTAGCAATAAGAATGAAAAGAAGAATAGAAAATCTATTAAGGACTTAATAAGGGACAGGCCTTAGTGGTTGATTCCTTGTATGGAGAGAAGATGTCAGGAACAGCACTTGGGTTTTCAAGCAATTTTTTTGAGCAAGAGAAATAAAGGAGTTAGGAGTAAGCGTATTTCGTTTTGCTCTGCTTTGTTTGAATGGAGTGTTGTAACTAGCAAATGTAGCACTTCATCCTGGACGTGTGGAATTTAATAAATGTTGAGGACCCTCAAGGCCAGGTATCCAAATCCTGTTGACTATCTAGGTGTGGAACTGAGGAGATGGATCTTTGAGATTGGGACTCCTCAGACAGATGTTCACCAGAGCCAGAGAGGCGATGTCACTGGCGTCGCTTGTACAGGATGAAGCAGCATGGGTTAAGGATAGAACCTTCGAGGAACATGGACAGTTAAGGGAAAAACAGAGGGCGAAGAGTCCCAGCTGCTCAGGCAGCTCTGGGCGCTGAGAGACATCTGGCAGTAACTAGAGGGAAACAGCGGAAAGAGATGTTTTAGGGTATGTTCGGGGAAAGCGATAGACTCGATCATGTTTAAATGCTCATAGGAAGGTGCCAGGTGAGAAAGATGGATGGAGGAGGGGTCACTTCAGGGAAGACAAGAACTGACAGAGGCGGGGATGAATGAAGGGTGTGTGGAAAGCATGTGTGGTGGCGGCTAAGTCTGTAAGTGAGGCTCCAGGAACGTGCCTGCTAGTTGCCTGCCAACTCTCCTCTTGCAAAGCACTTCATGTTTTTAAATAAGTGGTTCTCAAAGTGTGATCTGGGGGACCCCAGGAGTCCCCAGCACCCCTCCAGTGGGATTTTCCAGAAGTTGTATGTGTCAAGGTATCTCCTTCTGACAGCTATCAGAGTCTGTGGTTACAGATTCTGTGTTTCTTAGGATTTTCTAAGATAGTGGATTTAGACTGATGTGCATTTTAACTCAGTTTCTTCTCTCAGTATTTCTACCATGCTCTTACTTGTTCTCTTCAGTTATATCTGCTATAACGTCAGTAACCTCATTATCTTCCATTAATTATTGTTTTGAAATCCCAAGTTTTCCTTGACTCTGTGCCAAAACACAAGAAGTAAGTACACTCTGTTGTCTTATTTAGTGATAAATATTTTAAAACTTTTTGAAAATGTTCTGGACTGTAAGATTCCCCCCAAAAGTGCTATTGTTTTAGAGTTTTAAATTTTAAAGTAAAAGAAAATGTGTTTGTCATATGTGTTCTAATACTTAATCCCCCACCTTTCCCTGCTCCCACTCTGTCTCTCTCTCAAAAATAAATAAACATTAAAAATTTTTACAAAAAATTTTTTTAAAGAAAGAAAATGTGTCCAAAGTTATCTCTCCCCTCAGCTTCAAGGATGTCAGTAATTTACCTTTATTGTCTTACATAACAGACAATTTTTGGATAGTATGTTAATTCCAGTGAAATTGCACTATCATTTTGAAACCAACCATTGAAGTTTAAAGAAAGGTATTGAATTTTTAAGACATGGAAGTGATACATTCTTCAAGAACTAGAAATTGTTAAAAGCTTTCAGACTAGAGATGAAAAGGCCGCTCATGCATCTCACAGAATAAGTTAGCATATTGCATTATCTAAGGAAGTACACTCAATTGATAGTAGAGACTAATTAAGTAATAGAGACTAATTAAAACCCTGTACACTTGGCATGGCTGGATGAAAAGTCAGTAAGAGAAATCACGACAGTGCCACCTTCTATTAAGAGAGTAACTCGTCAAGGAGAGAGTTGATTCGTTGTTGCTTTATTAACAACTCATCTGCAAAATTGGGCTTTTGCTTAGAAGATGGACGAATCTACAGAAGCTCCTGGACTTCCTTTCCTGCTTGTGTTTGTTTAGTATTCACAGCAACTAATCATCAAAGAAGTTACATGAATTCTTGACAACGAGCGCAAGGATGGATGAAATATTCAAAGTGTTGACTGCCTTTTTGAATCTCATGCTTTATCCTGGAGCAACTCCACTGACATTTTTACGAGCAGTGCAAAAGCAACTCTCAGTAAAACTGCCAACCCCACAGCACAAATCAAGGGGATGGTGCTAAACTATACTAGTGGTCACTGCCTTCTCTACTGTCTAATCCTAAAGAGAGCCAGTTTCTCCTAAGGATGTGTCTGATGGCAGGAGGTAGGTGGGGGGTGGGGGATGGGCTAAAGGGGTGATGGGAATTAAGGAGGGCACTTGTGGTGAGCACTGGGTGTTGTATGTAAGTGATGAATGACCAAATTCTACCTGAAACCAATTTTACCGTAAGAGTTAACTAACTAGAATTTAAATAAAATCTTGAAGAAAAACAAAGAAGAATGTGCCTGATGGGCCAGTAACAATTATTGTCATTAAATTTCAACACTTAAGTATAAAACATATAATTTTTTTTTCAGTTTATTTATTTTTGAGAGAGAGAGCATGAGCAGAAGAGGGGCAGAGAGAGAGAGGGGGGAACAGAGGATCTGAATTTGTTCCGTGCCAACAGCAGAGAGACTGATGGAGGCTTGAGCTCACTGACGGTGAGATCAAAACCTGAGCCAAAATCGATCGCCCAACTGACTGAGCCACCCACGTGCCCCTAACATATATAATCTTTGAATATTATGCATGATGAAATGAGAAGTGTGCATAAAGCACTTTTGCTGCATACTGAAGTGTGATGATTCTTTTTTCAAGGACTAGAACTTGTGTGGCTTTCTGAACTAACCTCATTTTTTGTGGAACTCCATCTTTACTTGAAAGAATGACTGACAATAGTCTCTCATAGACATTTTCTCAAAAATGAATGAAGTGAGCCTTTTGTTTGGAGAAAAAAACAATTTGTCACAATAATAAAAATTGAGCTTTCAAATACAAATGTAAAGTTTGGAAAGCTTGTCTCTACCACCATGAACTTGACAGCCTTTCAGTACTTAAAGACTTTTATGATGAGGAGGGTGGTGATATGAACAAATGTGTTATTTGATAATACATGAAAGTGTCAACATTTAGCATATCTGCATAACTCAATGAACCAATATTTTCCAAATGACCAACACATGATGTTATAAATCCATGCATGGGTAAAATATCCATTCAAAATGCAAGACAGACCAATAGATTACAGTGTGTCAGAGTTGGAAAGTTCACTGATAAGATTTTAGATTCCAAATTGTGACTAGCCTTTAAAAAAATACTATCACTTGTCAAGTTTTGCTGTTGTATCAAAGAACAGCCACAATTATCTAAGAAAGCTGTATAAATCCTCCCTTTCCAATTACATATCTGTATGAAGACAAATTTTCTTCATATGACAGAGTGAAGAAATAGATAAGGTGGGGGGGGCTAGGTAGCTCAGTTGGTTAAGTTCCCAACTTTGGCTCAGGTCATGATCTCACAGTTCATGAGTTTGAGCCCCACATTGGGCTCTGTGCTAACAGCTCAGAGCCTGGAGCCTGATTCAGATTCTGTGTCTCCCTCCCTCTGCCTCTCTCTTGCTCGTTCTCTCTCTCTCTCTCTCTCTCTCTCCTCTCAAAAATAAGTGAACATTTAAAACTTTTTAAAAAAAAAAGAAATAGATATGAGAATCCAGTTGTCCTCTCTCAAGCCAACCATGAAAGAGATTTGCAAAAATGTAAAAACAATACTTCTTTATTTTTTGTTTTATAATATGTATTCATTTTTTATAAAATATGGTATTTATATTGATATTTGATGAAACTGTTTTAAAATGAAGTGATGAATAAATATTTTATTTTTCCTCAGTCTCAAACTCTTCTACTGAAAATGTAGATAGAGAAAGCCCATAGTTACAAAAAAACCTTTTAGATATTCAATGATTTGTAAAAGCATAGAGGAGTTTTTTTAATTTTTTTAATGTTTTATTTATTTCTGAGAGAGAGAGAGAAACAGCGTGAGCAGGGGAGGGTCAGAAAGAGAGGGAGATACAGAATCTGAAGCAGACTCCAGGCTCTTTCTCTCTCTCTTTCTCTCTTTTCTCTTTTCTTTTTTTTCCCTTCCAATTTGAACGTAGTCATTTATTAACTGACCAGATTGCAAAAATAATCATGGTGGATACCTTAGTTCATCCTTCTAATAAGCCTATCGATCTGATTTTCTCTGTTGCCAGCATCCACACAATGGGTAGTCCTTTTCTTCATTGCCCCTTGTGGAGAAGATAATTTGAAGGGTCATAAGAAGTTATTTGCTTCTTTGAAACATTCTCCAACAATATAGATCTTATGAATCAGATTCTCCATGCAGATGATGCCATATTTACCAAGAGGTTGAGCAATCAATGTGCTCTCTGTCAGGGCAATTCACTTCTTGTTGATTTTGCTATAACCACGTTTGTAGATCAGTTGATTCACTGACCTCTGGTTTGTTCATGCTATAGATGGTTCCACAGTCCTCAGCAAGTTACCTGAAGCCTTGTTGAGCTTTACAAAGGTGCCATTGAATATCTGGTGAAGGCAAAAAAAGCTGCAACACCTTTCAAACCTTTGGGCTCACACTGTGGATACCTCTGATCCCGATGACAAATGCCAATTTGGGTTCCGCAGGACCATCGAGGTTGCCAGCTTTTCTGGCAACAGAATCTCAGTTCCATCCATCTGCCTATATTCCTTGTGGTAGTGCTTAGCTTTTTCATAGATAAGCTTCCTCCTTGCCTTCTGAAGCGTCGTTTGGGCAAACTTCTTTCTCAGATGGTTGATTTTCAACTCTGCAAGATTCCTTTGCTTTAAAAAAAAGGGGGATTCTTGGCACATCAGGAACTTTCTTTTTCTTCTCTTCTGCACCTTCCATGATTCCAGCTGGAAAAAAAGAAATTCTCTGTCTCCTCTTTTCTTATGTAAACCCTACTACCAACATGGGGCTTTAACTCACAACCTGGAGATCAAGAGTTGCATGCTCTACTGACTGAATCAGCCAGGTGCTCATTAACTTTTCTTAATATAGAAAAACTTTATTTACATCATATATTGCCTGTAGCATTATATTATGTAATACATTCATGTTGTATTAGGATAATATTGTTTACCACGAACTTTTTCATTTGCTCATAATTTTGACCATTGCTGGATTTTTAACTCTTCTAGCAGGTGAGTTATTTTTCCAATTTACTTAAAATTTTAAAAATGTTTTAATTGAGATTAAAAAACACATATAACATTTTCCATTGTAATCATTTGTACTTTGCAGTTGAGTAATGTTAGCCATATTTGCATTGTTGCACAAAACATCACTAGAACTTTTTCATCTTGTAAAACTGAAGCTCTGTACCCATTGAAGAGCTGTTTCCCCAACTGACCCCAACCCTTGGCAACCACAATTCTACTGTTTCTATGAGTTTGAATGTGTTGGAACTCATATAGGTGGAACCACATAGTATTTGTCTTTTCATCACTAGCTTCTTTCACTTGGCATAATGTCCTCAAGGTTCATTCATGTTTGGCATGTGACAAGTTTCTTTCCTTAAAGCTGAATAATAATCCATTGTTTGTATATACCTCGTTTTCTTTATTCATTCATCCATCGATGGACATTTAGGTTGCAGAATCTATTGTGAATGACGTGAATGATGAGAATGTGAATATCTCTTGGCTATTGTGAATAACGCCACAATGAACATGAGGGTGTCCCCAAAGGACTTTGAATGTAGCCACTAATCCATCCCCATGCCTGAAAATAGTTCTTGACGGTAAGTAAGAACTGTGGGCTTGAGCTAGCAGGGAGGGGAAAGTGGGCCACTCTGGTCAGGATCGCATATATGGATGGATGTCCAGGCAATGGTGGAGGGAAGGAGAAAATAGCTTGAATCACTCATAGCAGAGTTTCTCACCTAAAAGGTTATATACCTACCATGGACAGAACACCATGCTAGGTACTTTCGTATGTGTTGAGAGGGAAATATGAAGGTTTCTTGTATTAAGATAATTTTGACAATAATATTTTTTTCAAGTTCCCAGGATCATTTCTAAATAATAATGAAAATAGTGATCACCAGTGTCAGGAACAGGCCCCACACAGGAAGATATCAGAACTTTACATGGAGAGAGGGCTCATGGTATCTGAATAGAGAATTAAACAGAATAGAAAAATTCAAATTTCAAATAGGATACAAATTATTGAAATTTAAGCTTACCAACTCCCCCCCCCCAACTATTGGGGTATGGGTTAGGATAATAAAGAAATGTGGGTCTGTGTGGCTGAGGCAGCAGAAACCAATCTCTGAAAGCACACAGAAGCCTTTATCAGGGTTCTACCTGATGTTCTTTACTCCTAAGTTGTGTTTAAGTTTGTTTCTGTTGAAAGCTAGTCTTTAAAGAAATTTAGTTTCACTTATGAACCCCAGACTCTGTATCTGGGCTCCCAAGTCATGGCTATAGATGACATTCCTGAGAAAATCAATTTATACACAAAATACAAGATCAATTTTGAGCTTCCCTGGTGAATAGAAATTATATAAACCTTCAAGAAGGGAAAGGAAAACCATAATAAGCCTGAACAGCTTAACCTGACTTTCACTGATTTCTTTTAGTCCATCATTTCAGTCCTTAGAGAAGAAAGATTACTGCAGACTCAACTCGGTGGTACCACTTTACTGGAGCTACTTTCCTTGTAACCATAGAAAATATGGAAGCAGAAAAGGCACTGGCCTGAGTCAGAGACGGGTTCTCGTTCCAGCTTGGCCACTAAACAGCTGGGTGGCTTTAGACCTGTGCCATCCTCTCTTGCATATCAGCTTACCTTCCATAAATTCTAGTAGCACTTGGACTAGAAGCTCCATCCCTTTCAGCACTGACATTCTGTGACTTAATGACAGACTTTTTATTCTACTTTTTATTTGGCATTTGTTCATTTGATACATATATACATATATAAAAATCTGTACAAGGTAAAAATACAAAATAAGTATTTCTTTATAAGTTATGCAATTAAACAGCTACCTTTTTAAAGTTTAAAAGCCATTGCAGAGAGAGAAAGAAGAAACTCTAGTCAATCCTTTATAGTCATTCACAATAACATTGGTATAGAATATCCATACAACAGATGTGTACAAAATAGTGTACAGTTCATAAAAGCTGTGCAAAGACAGCAAAGTTCTGTAAAGAAAAAAAAAATCAAAATCAAAGAGGTTGTGGGTTCTCTCTCTGCTTACATCATGCCCAGTGCTCAAGAGTCTTGCAGGTCAGTGTAATCTCCCCAGAAATAATAAAAGGGCAAAAGGTAGAGGGCTTGGTGCATATACTAAGGATGCAGAAATTACAAAGAAAAAGCTTTGAAACACAGAGAGAAATAGAGTCTGACTCTCTTCTCAACAACTCACTTCTTTGCCCAGAGAGCATTTGGAATATAACAGAAAAAACTGAATATTTATGTGCCTTGGACCAGAAGGTGTATATGTGTATAATATTTTTAAAATTCATTTTTAAAATTCAGATATCTAAGGGAGCTGCTATGGAAAGACGGGGTGACCAGAGTGGACTTGGGTAGGAGGCCCTTCCACCTAAGAAGGGGTGGGGTGCGGGGTGGAGGGGGTGGTTGGGGGTGGATCTAGGAAGTCAGAGGTCTTAGAGTTATATGCTTGATGTTGTGACTCCTAACTCTGTTTCCTCCTTCATAAAGAGTTTCCTCCCTTATAGAGTTGTTGCTTCTAAAGACCAGCAGGGCCTGGCTCACAGCTAAACCCAGGTTACAGGAGGGACTGTTTAAAATAGCCTCCAAGAAGCAAGATAGGAGCTCCGGAGGAAAAGTTAAGGCAGGGACCAAGATCTAAATTTCACTTCCGTGGAGAGAGAGCTGTTGGGAGGTGGCATGGGGGAAGGAAACGGCATTTTGGGAAAGGGAAGGAGATGGGGCGCCCTTGACCAGGCGAAGGTTCTGCAAAGGGAAGCGGCAGCGTCCAGACAGCGGGGACTAAGCGGACACGCAGACTGAATCACACCTCTTCAATTTCACAGCACTTCGAAACAGTCCTCAGGGCGCGGGAGGGCTTCTAAGACACGGTGATCTCCTCCTCTTCGCCCTCCTCATCCTCCTCGGAGTCGGAGAAGTCCGAAGGCTTGCCGGGGCTGCTGGAGTGAGCCGGCGAGGCAGGGAGCGGCCCTTCCAGCCGCGGGTCCCGCAGGTGCCGCGGGTCGGGGGACGCGCGATAGACCAGGCGGTGGCGGGGGCTGCCCGGGCCGTCGTCTTCCTCCTCGTCATCCCCTGGACCCTTCTGGCCCACGTCGCTGAGGTCCGGGTGCGGATTGAGTTTGGTGGGGAGGGTCTGCTCTCGGCAGCCGCCGCTGGACAGAAGCTCGCGCTCCTTGGAGTTCCGCCACTTCATGCGTCGGTTCTGGAACCAGATTTTCACCTGGAGCCGCAGGGAGAGGGCAGGGGACGCGCAACGGTTATCGCAGGCCCTCCCCTCCGAGGGCGTGGGGGAGGGGCTACGTCTGTCCCTCTCCCCCTCCTTGCCCGCCGCCCAAGCCCCGAGGTGAGTTCAGAGGGTCGAGGAACTCACCCTCCCCTCACCCTCTCCTCAGCTCCTCTAGCGATCCTCACGCACCTGACCTGGCTGGGCGCAGGTGGGGGGGCGGGGGGAGAGGGGAGCTGAGCCGGGGAGAGATGGGGCGGGGACAGACGTGGGCTGTCCCGAGTGGCCTCAAGGAAGCTGGCTCGTGAGCTCATTCCCTCTCGAGACCTTACTTGCCCTGTCCCTGGGATGGGACCTTACGGGTTTCCGAGAACCCTCCCAATTGTACGATGCGTGGGGGAGGGGTGAAGTGTGGGGAGACCGCCCTCACTTGTGAGTCTTTCAAGCCCAACTTGGCAGCCAGCTTCTTGCGGTCGGGCTTGCTGATGTACTTCTGCTTCTGGAACATCTTCTCCAGCGCCTTGCGCTGCACGTCGGAGAACACGGCTCGACGCAGCATGCCCCGGCGAGGCTTGCCGCGGGCAGCAAGCGGCCAGGAGAAGGTCCCCGGGATGGGCACGACGCTGGAGGACGCTGCGGAGGGGTGGGGGTAGGGGGTTGCGAGTGAGTGGGCGGCGTCCCTCCCCTCCCTAGCGACCTCCCTCGGTCTTTCTCTCTGATCCCTTCATCTCTTTAAAGCTCTCCTTTCTCTCCTCTTGGAGAATAGGCCAGGAACCTACAAACCTGCGAGACTGAAAAGCGCTTTCCGCCCAAATAACTTTCCCTTTCAACCAGGCAAACCCGGATTAGGTAAAACCACGGAAACACAGAAAACGGCCTCCACAATGGCCTGTTTCGTTTTTCCATTCAACAGTCTCAGGGGAACAGTCTCAAGGGAACAAACCTGCGTATATCAGCTAAAATAGCAACAGAAAAAGTTTTGCAAAAATAAAAATAAAATATCCAGCTGAGGACGCTGGCTCTACCCCTTATGCTTTTATCACCTTGGTGGCTTTTGCATTCTTCAGATGAAAATGAGGTGCTTTACTGATTTGACAGAAGAAAATCCGCTTTGGATTTTTTTTTTTTTTTGAAAAATCCAATCAGCATTCATCTTTTTCATATTAATCTTTATTCCCCTCCCCCACAAAACTTAAAGAATTCGGCCCGAATACATGAAAAGTGGCAGCTAATTAGCACATTGACCGCTCCCCAATGGGTATTGGCATGATAAAAAGGGGGAGAGTTTTCCTTTAAGGGAGGGAAAAAAAAAACCAAAAAGAAACAGAGACTCTAATGAAGCGTGAATGGTAATTGTGTAGTAATGAACTAACAGAAAAAGACTGAGGACAAGCAGCGAAAGCCATATATTACTGGGACAAAAGAGATTTACACTTTCAAACTAAACACAACTGCGGGCCCAAGACCATTGAGAGAATACTGATGGCAGAGGCTTCTCTTCCCGGAATCATTTTCATTAAATGGACATGAAAAGCTATTTATAAAGCTCGGGTTGTTTTTGTTAGAGCATTGAGATGAGGGAGAAAGGGAGCAAATTCCATTATCAGCAGCAGCATGAATGGTGGTGGGGGGCTGTTGGTGAATTCTCTCTCCCCCTTTTAAAAATCAATTGCTTATTTCTTTCGCTGATATTTGGGAGTGTTGTGGTTTTACCCATCCTCCCACCGACCGTGTTCTGTCTCTCTTCTCTTTATAGGCTCTCCTCTGGCTCCCGAATCTTGACCGGGTGCTAAGTTTTGAGCTATACTTTGAGGCACTACTGGGATTCCAGAATGAAAACCTCGTGTAATTTAAGGTGTTTCTCCTCTAGATTAGGACCCAGTTACGGGCTTCCCTCAGACTTATTTTAGAAGCTCAGGGTGTTTAAAAAAAGATAAGGCAGTGGGGGGAAGGGTATGAGAAGAGGTTGGGAAATCAGGTTGGAAATAGAAGGTTGGGGTTGTAGGAGGATCTAGTCCCCCTCCCCCTGGGCGACCCTAGGCATCCCACACAAGAGGGCACCCCATGTGGTCTTGTGAAAAGCCCGAAACCCTGAATGCGTCTTAAAGAGAAATTAGCCCCGGCTGGTAGGTGTCTCTCGGCGGCGTGGAGGGGCGAGGGCCGGTCTGTGTGTGGCTGCCCGGAGGAGCTGACCAATTGGTCATGGTGCTGAAACCTTTGTGGGGGAATCGTGGCCAAGTGCACCGACTCTGTGGGAAAACGGCGGCGTGAAGGGATGCCAACAGCTCCTCGCCGGGAAGGGAACCGCCTCAAATTGGGACCATGACAATTCCTGCTAATTTGTAGAGCAGGGAATTGGTGCAAAGTGTCAAGCAGTCACTGCTTGTGCTAAATAGGGCATCAAATTGGCGCGACGGATTCGTGAATGTTGTACGCCTCGCAACCTCTGAACCAGAGCATAACCCCGAGGGGTGGACGGAGAAATATGGCTTTCGGAGCAGGGAGCGACGGGCTGGGGCTGGGGCGCCGCCCCCAGGAAGGGGGATGCGACCTACCTGGGAAATAAGAAGATCTGATGAAAGGCTGGAAGGAGCCTTCAAAATAGGGAAAGGCGAAGGTCTTGGGAGGGACGCTCTGGAGTAAGGCAGGGGGTGTTTCTGGCAGAGGGCAAAGAAAGGAAAAGAGGGAAGGAGACAGAGAGGGAATTTGATTAGGTACTTGATTATTGTACAGAACATTGAATACATGATATGATTAACCCTTCAGCTGGCTTCAAAGGCATCTTCCTCAATGTCTTGACAGAGTAACAGAAATCTTTTCCTAACATTATGCCATCTGTGGAGACCTTCCACCACCACCACCACCCCCTCCCCCCTCCCCCCACGCACCTCAGTGTCGGCTTCCTGTCCGGATTCTCATCCTAGGCACTAACAAGATAGGTAGTATTAGGGCGGGTAAGAAAAGAATTGTAGATTCATTATACTAGGTAAGCTAGTAAATATTTTGTCTTGGGTTTGTAAAAACTGGCTTCCAAAAGTTCGAGGGTAGAAACAACACGTCTAGGGGCGGACGCTGTCTCCGACTTCAGGTAATCAAGTAATCAAGTTCATTCTGAGGGTGGGGGGAACCTGGAGGCTTTTCTTCCCAGGAATTGGCTGGACCTAAGCCTCACATGGCGCGAGTGGGGCCTCGGGGATCCTGCGTAAGTGTATGTGCGCAGATGTGCGAGTGGGTGCCCGCTGCACACAGGAAACCCGGGCAAGAAGGGCTCGCCCCTGCCCGGCCCTCGGTGTTTTGCGCTCACTTACCGGTTCTGGGCGAAGAGGAGAGGATGGCGTTAACCCCAAACTTCAGAAACGTTGGCTCGCTGGCAGGGGAGGCGGCCGTCTGAGGTGAACCGTCCGGTCGGTTGCCTGGACCCGGGGAGCCCAGGTCCGAAGTCCCGGTGTCTGTGAGAGTCGCGGGGGCCCCCTGCCTAGGGGGCGACATGCTGGCGGTGGGTAAGCTGCGGGGCAGGTAAGCGGGAGGCCGGCTGATGCGGATCAGATCTTCCACCAGGAAGCTCGAGTGGCCGGAAAATGCCGACTGCAGGGACTGGGGCAGCGTTAAGGTGGGCGTGGGGCGCAAGAGGCTAGGGTACCCGGCGGGGGGCGCGAGGAGGCCAGGGAACATCATGTTAGGCGCGGGGCGGCGGAATAACCCTTCTTCCAGTGGCCTGAGGGTAAATGCCTCGATTCCCGCCCCTCCCGCCCCCGCGACGCCCTCTCTCTTGGGCTTAGCAAACGTCTCCAAGTAATGATCCCACTTGGGCGTCTGCGAGTCCTTCGTGGTCCTCCCGTCGAGGTGATGGTTTTATAGTGGCCCGCCCGTTAAGGCGCTTTGAAAAGTGACAGCTCTGACAATGAAGTTCAACAAAGTTCTCCACTCGAGCTTCATTCGCCGGAGGCTCTGGGCGTTCTGATTGGCGCAGGGGTGCAATTTATGATTGGATTAGTCTTCATAAGCATGGCCCGCACAATGGGCCGGCAACAAAGGCTGGCGCGCATCAATTCTGCATATCGACCGCCTCTTTGCAATACAGCGCGCCCCCAAAGCTCTCTCTGGGAGTTTTTGTTCCAAAGCAACACCCGGGCTAATTAAATGCCTATTTAGAAGTTTCAGATGACATCTTGCCTCATAGAAAAGGAATTATTTAAAGAACGCACTAAATTTATTTGCAGCTCCCCTGCCGAGTCTGGAAAATAAATCAATAAATATTCATAGAAATTCGTCTCCAGGCAATCAGTGAAATAGCCCTCCCCCTTGTGGGGAGGGCAATGGAAAATTTCAAGTCAGTGAACATGAAAATATATACCCTTCTTCAGTCTCTAGCTGTATAGGTTACTCCAGCTGAGGCGTAAAGCAGATGTGAGGGGTGGGTAAATTCAGTGTTTGTGGGGTGCCAGTCTGACAACACAGGGAGATTTGGAATTAACGCTTTGTGGTTATTAGCTGGGGTCCATAAGGATGGAGGGGGAGGTCTTGATTTATTTCGTGTAGGGAAACTAATTGAGTTTGAGAGAGTTGGTAGATATCTGAGTGGTAAAATGTGTCTCCTTCAGCAACTCCCAGAAACTTGGGAAACGATTTCAGCAACAACTCTCTAAAGAGCACTCCGCAGCTCACCTGGGGGAGCATCAGAGAGGAGCAAAGCACCGGGGCTAAGCTTCTGGATTCCACTTGAGAAGCCTCAGGACAGGCGACCTGAATGCTGGAAGTGCTATGCTGGCCCCTTTCCCACCTCAAGGAGCCCTCAGCAGTTTCATTTGAAACTTATTGCCTGGACTTTTAAAGCCATAGCTGCAAAAGTTGAGATTCCTCGAGATAGCCCTACCCATTGCAGGGTGCTTAACTTGGTCAAAGTTTTGCAGCTTCTTAATTAACTGCAATTTTACAAACACCTGAAAAGAGCCTGTGACGAACACAGTTCCCAAGAATGCAACTCGAAGGTCAGGAGACCCTATGCTTACTCTGGGGCCTCAAAGGAGAATCTTCCTGGAGACAGTCCTTCGTTCTACTGGGGGGTTGGGGCTGGGGTAATGCTGAACCTCAATCCCCCCGTTTCTCTGTTCGGCAAGATAACAGATGTGTTAAATGTCCCATTCATTTCTTTGGTGTGGCTGAACCTCCCCAAAGAGAAGTGTGCAGCCCCGCCAGGCCGCCCTGATCCTATTAACCATGAACTAACTGTCACCTTCAGCTGGTTTTCCTTTTTGCTTTTTAACACAAAGCTTTCTCAAAAATCTTATTAACCAGCTTTATTTCTCTCGATGGTTTTGTTCAGGGCGTTTTGTGTTGATGATCTCCATGTCGCTGCTTTAACCATTCAATAAAAGTGCATCTGCGATTTATATCACATTAAACCAGAAACGGAGCCCGCTAAAGCTCTCCCTTGATTCAAATTAAAAAGTTATTTAGGGCCAGGCTCTGGAGCCGAATTATAATGCTTTATGATGACGCAAGTATGGAGTTTCTGAGCCCAAGACTCCTATGGAGGTGTCCTGGCCAGGCAGGCTGTGGAAAACCTCTAAGGAAAGGAACAACTTTTAAATAAGTGACTATTTAAATACGCGAAATGCATTGCTCCAGTTAATTGAAGACCCCTGGAAACAGACGAGGGACGTGTGTGAACAACTTCCAAAGTTTCTCTTTTTGAAGTCTTGCAATAAAATGGGAGAGAAAAGCCTAAACTGTTTGAACACCTGCACTTTCATCTTGCTACAAGACAAAAGTTTTCCATGCAGTCAACTTCCCGCTACCCCTGTCCCCAACTGCTTTCTGGAAGCTGGAAGATCCGCTCTGTTTTTTGCATTCTCTCCCTCCATCTCTTCTCATCTCTAATTTCCGTCGGTCGCCGATGCCTCCGCCCTCCACCTTCCTCCACTTCTCCCTACCTTCCTCCCTCTCCCTTTCCTCCCCGCCTGGAGCGGTAGCCTATTCCAGGGGTGGAGGAGAGCGGTAACTGCTGGTGTTAAATTACCCATCAGTGAAGTGCCTGCCGGGTCTTCCGGAAGATAGAAATAGAGCCTCCGTTTGCAGGGGTTTTGGCGGAGGGGGCGGGGGGGGAGTGCTCAGAACTCAAAGCTAGTCTGGGGCCCTCCGAGTGCCATCCTCTTCCCCAGGCCTCTTCTCCTGCTGGGGCATTTCCCTGAGTGTAGTTTTTAGTTATTATTCTGCAGATTGACACGCTCCATTGGCCCTTTACTACCGCGCGCGCGCGCGCGCGCGTGCACATGTCTCCCCCGCCCCCGGGTCATTCTGCCTTACTATAGACTAACTGCTGCTAACCTCACAGCTTGTAAAAGGGGCCCTGACTTTTTTGGAAGGTGGGTCAACCCCTTGCTGAGATCCACGTGGACCTCGCCTCAGCGGTCCGTCTGCAGAGCCCCCTAAAGAATTCCTAAGGCGCAAAGAGGAAAAGCGAGGGCGGGGGGCGAGGGCTGGCCGCCCGTGAAAAGGCAGAATAAATCCTAAGGAAGCAAGAAATCGGACGAAAGGATCTTACTTTAAGTGATCTCCTTGAACGCGTCTTTTCAAACTCCGCGATAGCCTAAGGGGCTGCGCGGCGCGGCGGCTGCGGCTAAGACCTGTGACTAATGCCGTTTGACCTGAGCCCATGGGGTTTTGTGCGTCCTGCCATTCATTGTAATGTCGTTATCTTCAAGTTTGTTTCAAAGAAGTCGGTCACGTCCTGTCTCCCAGAGCTGCGCTGTTTATTTCTCTTTCAAGGGAAAAAACGCGAGTGGAAAAGAGAAACTCGGAGGCCCTGGCTGGCCTTAAGGTCCTTGCCGGTGCCGCGGGCGCTGCCGCTTGCTGGGGGAGGCTGTCGCAGAGCTGGCCGGGACTCCTGCGGCCTGCAAAGCCAAAGCTGCCGGACCCTCCCTGGGACCGCAGGGTGGGCTCTCGGAACCCGCTCTGGCGAATTACTTTCCTCCCGGGCAGTGAAGAGCCGGCGGGTCCCAGCCCCACGCGCCGAGCTCTTGCAGTTGTGGGACCCTCTGCGCTGTGGGCGGAGCCGGGAGCACCTCTGTAAGCGCAGGCCGCACAGGGAAAAGGACCTGCAAAGTATAGGGAGTGACTTAAGATTCCCGGCCTTCAGGAAAGATACCCAGAGTTAAGCTAGGGAAGGTTGGGACCTCAAGGTAGCACTTTGCAAGGGTCTGAACCTCCCGGCCGCGAGCCTGGGGCTGCCAAAGGTTGGAGCGAGCCTCAAAAGTTAGGCCGGACGCAGAAAGGCGACCACGGGCGGGGGTGGGGTGGGGAGCCTCCGCTGCCTGGTTTCTCCGGTCTTGGGGAAAAAGAGGGCGCTGACCCACTGGGCAAAAGAGGAGGGCGACGAGGCTCCGGCTGAAAGGGCTTTCCAATCGTTCCAGCCCTCTAGGCAAGCCTCTCTATTAAGATACCTCTAAGGGGTTCACCTTCAGAATAGGCCACAAGGAACTACCACCCCCCCAGCCCTTTCTATCGCCTCCCCCCACTCCTCATTCCTTTCACACTCACTCCCCCCCCCTTTTTTTCCTTGAAAATCCTTCTATTGTGCCAATCAAGCAGATGGTTTGCAGGAAATATAGCTTGGCCTCGCTGACCGAAACTAATTTTAACTAGCTTTCCAAGCCTGAAACGTTTGTTTTGCTCTTACAAAATAGCCCCCAAAACAGCTGGCAAGGGTGAATTAAACCCATTAAAGACACATTTATAAGAAATTATATTCACATAGATTGCCTGAACCCCCCTGTGCAGCCTAAGAGGGGAGATGAGCGCATTTAAATGAAAATGTCGCCGAACGCTCCCCTCCTTAACGTAGCCTGAAAGTCTCAAAACATTTTACTAAATAGATTAACTTGACTATTGTCTTGCATCACATTTATCAGCTTCATTAAGTGAATAGCTGAACAAATATATTACGCATGCATGAAAAGCTCTTTTTCGAAGAGCCTCATTGTATCCTCAGCCCTGACAGGTGGTTAACTGTGTGTTGTGTTTTTTTGTAGGTTTTTTGTGTTTTCTTTTTCTTCTTCTTCTTCTTTTTTAACCCGAAGAAAAAGGATCTCTGTAGAGCAGCTCGGGCGAGCAGTGCCTGCCTGGCAGGAGTTTACTTTAACTCGGGGCTTGGACGCCGACGCCCAACGATATTAACACCGAGAGGCGTAGGCGCAGATCTCAGCCCATTCAAACTGATCAAAATTAAATTTAGATGAGCTGGGTCTTGCCTACTTTTTCTCTCCATCACACCACCCCACCTCCGCCCTTGTCTGGGAAATCACTTTCATTGTGTTTCTTCTCAAAGCTAACGTTTCCCCCTCTCTCTCTCTGGTCTTAAAAATAAATTGCCTTGGCTTTTCCTTGCTTGACCAGCTCTCCCTCAAACTGCCAGGTTAAATATCCTTTTAACTCACATTTGGATCCATTTCACTTTACTGGGTGTCCTTAGAGACAGCCCTTGTCTCCTGGGTCTCGGTGTCCCTGTGTGTGAAAGGAGGGACTGCCCTAGCCAGAGAGCTCTCTCTAGGCCCTTCCTGATCTGACCTTCTGAAGTTTACAAACGCTCAGCTCTTTGTCGCCCCACCGCGGGCCTCATCAGCTCCCAGCGTCCCGCCCCGTCGGCCCCGGAAAGACAACATTTCCGGGTTCCCAGGGCGCTGGGGACTTCGGCCAAAGCGGCCTAGACCGGAGGACTGCGCCTTGGGTCTCGTGATCCCCTCGGTGCCCAGAGCATAGCCCCAGGGCCACTGGGCCCTGGAGTCCATGCCCGCATCCTACCCTGCATCTCCCTCTGAGCGCTCTCCTCTTCCTCTTGGTCCCACCACGAAGTGTGGCCCGAAGTGTGGCCCGACGCCAGGGATAAAACAGGTGATGCTCCCTGGTTCGCTTCCCTGGTCCTAGGCAGCGCCTTTCAGCCGCTTTAATTACTCATTGAGACCCCACAGGGAACCCCTTCCTCACTGCCCCGCCGCTTCCCCACCAACCTGGCCAAGGCCCCCTCTCCCCGCCCATGCCTCAAGCTGGAACTATTGATTTCCTGTCTGAGTCCTTTTGGATAAAAAGGCTTGGATGAAGGTGAAGTTGGCTGACGGGCGCTAGGTGGGAAAGGGTACAGGACCTTTCTCTGGGCCTGAAAGAGCCGCTTTTGTCGATGGCTGGAGGGAGAAGAAAGAGAGTATGAGATCTATTCCGCCTTCTTTCCAGTCTCCAAGGACTCTGGGACCTGGAGCAGTTTTGTGTTGGGACCTGGAGCAGTTTTGTGTTGAGGTGGAGCTGCCCCCTAGGGTGCAGGGGGGTGGGGGTGGAATTGGAGGTCTAGTGAGTTGGGTGACAGGTCCTGGAGAAATGAATTAACCCAGTCCCCAGTTCTTTATAATGTGGTGAAAATTAGCTTTAAAATTTTTTCTTCTAACAGGTAGAGAGTCTTGATTTGGTTAGAGGAGGAACCTATCAGAAAGCCTTTAAAAAAACGTCTATGTATGTATGTATGTATGTATGTATTAAGTAATCTCTAAACCAAGCACGTGGCTCAAACTAACAACCCCAAGATCAAGAGTTGAATGCTCCTATGACTGAGCCAGCCAGGTGCCCCTAGAGAGGCTGTTTTGAATCATGAGTCCATATTTAAGAGATCAGTATTCTGAAGTGTGTGGCCTCTAAAGTGCTGGAGGTTTGTTGGCTAGTGGCTGGAGTGGTCCTAGAGGTAATTTCAGGAAAGAGGGAAGGAAAAACCCGCAAGACTTTTACCTGCTCTGTAGTTCTGCTTATGTAGGGGAAGGAGAGGGAAGCTTGGAAAATTGGACACCCTCTTACATTGACAATGGATGGGAAAAATAGCCTTATCTTGGGGTATTACCTATATGGCACAATGGCCTTAAGTCCCCCTCCCCCCAACTACCATCTACAGGAGTTAAACCAAAACATTCCCTTGCCTGCTTACCTCACCTACTATCAACCTTCCCCTCTAACTGCAGAGAGCAAAAGAAATGGTTATTGGACATAAATGCCTTCCATTTCTTTCCTTCCAAATTTCTTTCCATTCTTTTCACATTTCCACTTAGGTAAGTCATCTGCTTCTTGAAGACAGTATTATTTGTTCTTTGTTTCCCCTTCCACATCTACTTTCTTCCTTCCTTTATTTTTTATGGTTTATTGTCAAGTTGGTTTCCATGTAACACACAGTGCTCATCCCAACAAGTGCCTTCCTCCATGGCCATCACCCATTTTCCCCTCTCCCCCACCCCCATCAACCCTCAGTTTGTTCTCAGTATTTAAGAGTCTCTTATGGTTTGCCTCCCTCCCTCTCCCTAACTATTCCCCTTCCCCTCCCCCATGGTCCTCTGTTAAGTTTCTCTTGTTTCACATATGAGTGAAAACATATGGTATTTGTCCTTCTCTGTCTGACTTATTTCACTTAGCATAACACCCTCGAGTTCCATCCATGTTGCTACACATGGCCAGATTTCATTCTTTCTCATTGCCATGTAGTATTCCATCGTATAGATAAACCGCATCTTCTTGATCCATTCATCAGTCGATGGACATTTAGGCTCTTTCCATGATTTGGCTATTGTTCAAAGTGCTGCTATGAACATTGGGGTACATGTGCCCCTATGCATCAGCACTCCTGTATCCCTTGGGTAAATTCCTGGCAGTGCTATTGCTGGCTCATAGGGGAGTTCTATTGTTAATTTTTTGAGGAACCTCCACACTGTTTTCCAGAAGGGCTGCACCAGCTTACATTCCCACCAACAGTGTAGGAGGCTGCCCGTTTCTCCACATCCTCGCCAGCATCTAGAGTCTCCTGATTTGTTCATTTTAGCCACTCTGACCGGTGTGAGGTGGTATCTCAGTGTGGTTTTGATTTGTATTTCCCTGATAAGGAGGGATGCTGAGCAATGTTTCATGTGTCTGTTGGCCATCTGGATGTCCTCTTTGGAGAAGTGTCTGTTCATATCTTCTGCCCATTTCTTCACTGGGTTGTTTGTTTTTTGGGTGTGGAGTTTGGTGAGTTCCTTATAGATTTTGGATACTGGCCCTTTATCTGATATGTCATTTGCAACTATCTTTTCACATTTCTGTAATTGGTTTCTTTCTTGGAAATACTTGCTGCTGAACTCCTCACTGATATGGGGACCTAGTTTCTCATTATTCTTTCTATCTGTAGCTTCACTATCCCTTTTACCACAGATTCTTCCAAATGGTGCTCATTTTTGGGGCACCTGTCTGGCTCAGTCAGTAAACCATGTGACTCTTGATCTCAGGGTTGTGAGTTCAAGCCCCACATTTGGGCACAGAGTTTACTAAAAAACAAAACAAAATATAAAATAGCGCTCATTTTCAAAAGCACCGTCTCTTTGTTTTATGTCCATCACTAACAATTCTTTCTTACATATTTTCTCTAAGTTTTCTGAGGCCTGAGATGAGACTGGAGGTGGAAGCCTTTGGCACACCCTACTTTACTTTCTATACTGAGTTCATCCTACATCATGAATGGCCATCATCCAAAAGTGCAGATACCTGGTCCACACGTCCAAGATCCATCCACACCCTTCCATCCCTAACAGTCATCCCTGGTCTGTGCCTCAGGTTTAGAAATGAACGTGCTAGGGGCATAGTTAACTCATGCAAAGAGAGACCTAGGAAGAGGTAATCTTTGAAATCAGACTGAGTAAAGAATTCTAGGGCCTAAAAAGGAGTATACGGGCTCTAGGTGAGCATGTCCTCTTAGCCACGTGGACATGGGTAGAGCTGGAGGGGAGGCAGACTGGGGCTCTCTTTAAAGTTCAGGGCCCAGGCAAGTTCTCTTGCTGGTCCAGGTCTAAACATGATACTTTTTTTTTTTTTAAACAATCAAACATTTTGAAAGCAATGTCTACCCTGGTAGTCTCTCAGTCTTGCTACTTCCAAGAGCTTTCTCAACCTGGTGCCATCACATTCCATTGAAATGGCTTTTGTCAGTGACACTGACGTCCCTGTTAGCATTGTCAATGAACTTATTTTACTTGGCCTACCTGCAGCCTTCGTCACTGTGCACTTCTCCCTCCAGCTTGGCCTCATGGTTTTCTTTTTTGCCTTGTCAGACTGCTTCTTGCTCTTTTTATGAACTCACTTTTCTCTGTTCATCCCTCAGCTTGTGGGGTTATTCTGGATTCTGACTTGGGCTTTTCTCCTACTTACTGAGATTATAACCTATTACTTATACTACTCTCATTGAGCTACCTGCTCTTCTTCTGTTCTCTCAAACCCCAGTGCCTTTGTGCACATCTCTCCTTCCTTACTCTCTTTGCCTGGTGAACTTCTGCTGGTTGGGAAAGATTGGCTTAAGCCTTGCCTCCTCTCTAACCCTTCTCTGACATGTACTGTGTGGTCTGCATTCCCTTGGATATTTTCTTGTAGAACCTAATATCCTCTTTAATCGCTGCTTTTTTATTGCCTTATATTTAGAGTTGCCAGATAGAATACTGAATGCACAGTTACGTTTGAATTTCAAACAAACAAATACTATTTTTCATATAAATGTGTCCCAACTATTGTGTGGGATATACCATTGCTAACAAAAGTATCATTTAGCAGAAACTTAAATTTAACAGGATGGTCTCTATTTTTATTTGCTAAATCTGGTAGCTGGACCCATTACATTAGAATAATTTACATGTTGGTTTCCCCGTAGACAATAGACTCAGTGAGGGCAGGCACTGTATCATTTGTCTCCATGTCCTGGTGCCTTGCATGTGGCGTGCATTCAGAGAAATGCATGCAGAGTAATGAATTCTTCAAGTTCTGGGAACACTCTCCCATCTCATCTAAAAGGACCTTTCTTGCCTTAAAGTTCAGTGTATTTAGTTCGCTGATCTCTCTTCTAGATTCTCATAAAGTCGTGTCATTCTTAGTTCTTCACTTATATAGTTTGGTTCTCTAGATTCTAGTCAGATTGGAAAGCTCCAGATTTTGTCAAAAGACTGTCTAATTTTCATTTGTATCCCCTAGGTCTGTCCTCTTTGCTGATTTGAATGATGAGGTGGTGACTTCAGTTGGTACTGTTGGCCATTAGGGGATATTATCAGTGAATATGCTTAGTTGACTAAATATGTTTAATAGAGAGTCACATCCTACAGCACAGGAAACATGCTCAGGGTAACACATATAGACTAATTCACAGCAGCATTAAATGAAGTAAATGCTTAATTTTTATAGTATAATGGATGCACTGGCAGATCCTTATCCAATCCTCATTTAGGTTCTTAGACAGAAACTATGTGCATAAATATGTATCTTAATGAACTCATCACTAAGAGAAATTATGTGACCCAGAAAGCCAAAAGCTGCTATTCTGATAACTGGTATTTGCCAAAGAAAGGGCTTCCAACTAATCTTTATGCCTTGGGCACTAAATTAGCTGACATGATCAGAAGCCCAGCACAGGGTATGGAGTATCAGAATTGGTTACTTCTGGTGGAAAGAAAGGTAAAGAAAATGGGAAGCTTAGGGAACATGGAGAGGTGTCCATCTTATCAGAAAGAGTCAAGGTGGAAACTAGAGCTGCACTGTCCAATTCAGTAGCCACTAGACACATGGGACTCCTCAAAGTCAAATTAAAGAAATAAAATTTAAATAACTTAAATGTAAATAAAGTTTAAAATATAGTTCCCCAGTCACATTAGCCACAATTCAAATACTCAATAGCCGCTCGTGACTCAATAACCACCTAAGGCTACCATATTGGATGGGACAGATAAAGAACATTTTCATCATTGCAGAAGTTCCTCAGACAGCACTGACTAGAGCTCCTGAATATGGGAAACTGATGCAAAGAAGCTGAGGCTGTTGGCCTGGGGAAGTGGAGACTGTGGGGATATGACTGCCACATTCAAGTCTCTGAAGGGCTGTTGAGAGAAAGAAAATAAGTAGCCAGTTCTGTGTTACTAGCAGGAACCAAGAGAGGAAGGAGGAATACTTCACAGCAACTAGAGATTCTGTCTTACTGCTCCAAACTTTGTTCAATCAACAAACCTTTATTGAGACTCTACAGGCACTATTCAAGGTCTGGGAATACCGGAGTGAACAAGACAGACACATCCTGTGCCATCCTGAATCTTGCCATTCCACTTGGGAGGAAGTAGTAGGAATGGGCCCCCCCAGCTGTTGTCCCTGCCTCTCCTCTACCACACTTTTGCCTCCTCCCTCTCCTCCCTCTAACGTGCCAGGCTCTTTCTTATCAGTATACCTTTGCATATATTATTCTCTCCACTTGATTCCTTTGGTTAGCTCCTGCTCATCCTTTGAATTGCAGTTTCTTTTTCTATTTTTTATTTAAAAAATTTTTAATAAATGTTTATCAAGAGAAAAAGAGGGAGCGAGCATGTACATGTGAGCAGGGGAGGGGCAGAGAGAGAGAGGGAGAGAGAGAATCTCAAGCAGGCTCCCCACTGTCATCGCAGAGCCTGACATTCCAGCCTTGATCTTACAAACCATGAGATCATGACCTGAGCCGGAATCAAGAGTAGGACACTCAACCCACTGAGCCACCCAGGCACCTCCAAACTACCATTTAAATGTTACATTCTCATCACTCAGTTTTGATCACCCTGTAATTTTTTCTTCTTGGCATTCTATGGACAGAGAGAGACAGAGAGAGAGAGCATCCATTGCTACTTTACTAGCTTGGGTCCAGTTACTTGACCTTTCTGTTATTTAGTTTTTTCAAATGCCTCATTTAAAATGGATATAATAGGGGATGCTTGGGTGGCTCAGTCGGTTATGCGTCCGACTTCGGCTCAGGCCACGATCTCATGGTTCATGGGTTTGAGCCCTGTGTCAGGCTCTGTGCTGACAGCTAGCTCAGAGCCTGGAGCCTACTTCAGATTCCGTATCTCCCTCCCTCTTTGGCCCTCCCCTGCTCATGCTGCTTCTCTCTCTCTCAGAAATAAATAAAAACATTAAAAAAATTAAAAAACAGAAATAAAATGGGTATACTAGTACTTACCTTAAAAGACTGAAAAATGTTTATTGTTTAGAACCGTGACTGGCCAATAAGAAACTTAGTTCCCTTTCTTCTCAGGAAACTAAACATCCTAATGCCTGATTTTCTTTGAAATGTCAATGAAGGACATTAAATCAAACAACAATGACAATAACATAATGATAATGATAGTTTGCTTTATTGAGAACTTATTATATGCCTAGTACTGGATTAAGTATTTTCCATACATTATTTAAAATCATCTTCAAAACAGCCTTATGAGGTAGATCCTATTATTATCCTCACTGATCTACAGAAGGAGACACAGAAATTTAGAGAAATTTAATAACGTAACTATGCTGGCTTTGCACTGTGTCAGCCTGGCTAGGCTTAACTCCGTTTTTCAGAATTGCCTTTCCTACGGGATCCCAGGGAGGATGGGTCACAAAACAGTCTTGATAGATTGGGAGCGGGGAGAGAAAGTAGTAGCCACCTTGCAGGCGATCAGCTGACTCACTTTGTGGGTGGAGGCAACGGCTAGGCAGCATGTGTCTCACCTTTCCCAGCTTGTTTGATGCCTGAGCCAGGTGTGTGTGTGTGTGTGTGTGTGTGTGTGTGTGTGTGTGTGTGTGTGCACGTGCGCGCTCCCCTCCCTGGAGAAGGGCTCTGGCTTTTGCAGGACAGCCACGCCCACAAGGTCAGATGCAGCAGGGACTGACCTAGATTCCTGTCTGTTCTTGTGGGGTTCCAGCTTGTGTTTGGGGATTCCAGCCTGCTCTTGATACATATGTGACATAGATGGGATATTGCCTATCGGTTCTGCTTCTCTGAATCCTGACACACAGTTAATACCGGAGCTGATAGTTGGAGCTCAGTCTCGCGCAAAGACCTATGTTCATAACTGTTATTCGGCACTGAGTCAGAACTAACCTCTGAAGAAAGTTTGAGAATTTAAACTAATCTGTGGCTTGGTCCGGAGCCCTTTCCTTCTGCTTTTAAGTTCTGCGTGGATTAAGAAGTCCTTATACTTGTAGGCCAAATTGACAATCAGAGGACATTTAGCAACTGATAAAATTTACTCTGGCTTACAAAAATCAAAAATTCTATGTTTACTACTAGTAGTAATGATATAAACATGTATTTAGCATTTACTGAATTTCAGGGACTGTTCTAAGTGCTTCTGTATTAAGTCAATTCATCTTCACAGTAATCTTAAGAAGTGGAAGCAGTATTTCAAACCCCTGTTTTAGTCATAAAAGTAAGCATTAGATTTATGAAAAGTGAACTGTGTGTGTGCAAGGGACCCAGAGTTAGAGGAGACCTTAGTCTCCTGCTCTGATAAAGGGAGGTAGATATATATGAAACACGGGTCTCCATTGGCTCCGTTTTGTAGAGCATATATCTAAAGTGCCTTGTGCATATCTGTCAGCTGTGGTACTTCTGGCTGCATCAGCAAAACACCGATTCAAAAAGAGCAGAAACTATAAAGAGAAGTTACTCTGTCGTAAAGCAAGAATTACAGAAATACAACAAGTTCAGAGTTCATTAACTCGTTGTCTCATTGATAACATTAAAAATCGAGGTTCATTCTGTCTCTCTTCTCTGCTGTCCTTCACCGGTTGACTTGTCCTCTTTGACAGGCCTCATGGTGTCCGATGGCTGCCCCAGCTCTAGGCATCACATGGAAATGACAGCATTCTGCAGGAGAGTCACTTTTTTGTCTTCCCTCTACTTTTATCAGCAGGAAAAAAAATCTCCAGAAGCCCACCTGGAAGATGCCTACTCCTGTCTCATTGGCCAGAATAGTGCCAGTTGTTCACATCTAAGCCAGTCATTAGTAAGGAAAAATGGAATTAGCATTTTTTAAACAAATGTTTATTTATTTATTTATTTTGAGAAAGACAGAGAGAGAGAGTGCACATGTGCATAGGGGAGGGTCAGAGAGAGAGGGGGAGAGAATCCCAATCTCTGGGCTTGGTCTTAAGAACCTGTGAGATCATGATGTGAGCCGAAATCAAGAGTTGGGTGCTTAAACGGCTAATTCCAGGCTCCCCAGAATTAGCATTTTTGCATTTATTTGTTTATTATTATTTTGCAATATATATTTATTGTCAAATTGGCTAACATACAGTGTGTACAGTGTACTCTTGGCTTTGAGGGTAAGATTCCTGTGATTCATCACTTACATACAACACCCAGTGCTCATCCCAACAAGTGCCCTCCTCAACGCCCATCTAGCATTTTTAATTAAATAGATCAAGGGTCATTCTCCTAGAGATACATAGGTATTAGGTTTCTGAAGAGAAGATCCCTATTAGTAAAGGTAAAGGGGTATGGCTTTAGATATGCAACAAATAGTGTCTGTTACTACATCTTGAAACACAGTGCATGAAGCGTGCCTTACACAGAAACTCACAGCCGAGTCCTTATAGCTGTTCTTTACTACTGTCTGACTCCTGTTGTATAAAAATTTTTAATGACTATCACAGATATTGATTGCTAATGCTCACTAATAGTCATTTTTCTCCTTCTTATGAACATACAGACAGCATTTTCTAGGTTTTCTCACAGTTAGATGGAGCCATGCCCTCAGTTCTGGGCAATGGAATGCGGGTAGAAATAATGTGCATCATTTCCAGGCTTGGCATATAAAATCTCTCATACACAATCTTTTTTCTCTTTCCTTCTATTGGGACAAGGAAGCCCATGTTGGAGTGGTAGAGGTACAGCATGTAATGAAAGCACAGGTCCCTGAGTCACGGCTTGGAGGTGAGCCATCAATCTTGTAGTGGGACTCTGACACAGACAAAGAAAAAAGCTTCCAATATAAGATTTTGGGGTTATCAGAGAATGTATCGTCTTGACCAGTGGATCTACCCAAATCATCGCCCTCATGCCTTGTGTAGAGAGCATATGGGTTGCAGATGTGGTGTGCATGTCTTGTACTATGAAGATGGTTATCCTAATATGCATGAAGTCCCATGCATATTAAAAATAAAATCCCTTTCATGTTACCCTTATTTAAACACTTTCAGTGATAGGGAATACAGTATTTCTAAGAAGAGATAACCTCTAGTTATAAGAGAGAACATGGATTATAGAACTGTAGCATATGTGCTCAACTTTAGTTCATGTGCTGGATCTCACTGATTGGTAGTTGCACTAAAGTACTATGTAGGGGCGCCTGGGTGGTTCAGTAAGTTGAGCGTCCGACTTCGGCTCAGGTCATCATTTTGCAGTTTAAGCCCCACGTCGGGCTCTGTGTTGATGGCTCAGAGTCTGGAGCCTGCTTCTGTTTCAGATTCTGTGTCTCCCTCTCTCTCTCTCCTCCTCCCCTGCTCACACTCTGTGTGTGTCTCTCTCAGAAACAAATAAACATTCAAAAATAATGACAATAAAAACAAAGTACTATGTAGAGAAGGATTCTAAGACCAACTTTGAGTAATTAACACTGCCTCCAGGACTCAGGAGGCAGGAGTGGTAGACCCATGCCTCCATATAGCTTCTGAGCCCTGGAATCTATCAGCAGTGGGGACAAAGCTCATAAGAAGTAACAGAACTCAGGAGGTTGGATCTTGGGGTACATTTCTAGGGATGATAATACAGTTGCAATGATAATTATGGCTTCCATTTAGTGAGTACTGTTCTGGTGCTTCATAGATATATTATTTCCTTGTCTCATAACAAGTCCATTTTACAGACATAGAAACTGAGACTCAGAAAGTATAAAGTAGCTTACAGGGCATCACGTAGTTAATTTAGTGGCAGGGGTAGATTTGATTCAATGTCCTTGTTCCTACACAGTAGTCTACGCTGCGTATGAGATTGGGGGGAAGTGATTATAGCAAGCCTTCTTAATTAACTTCAGTGTTTGTTTGGTGTACTATGTGGTATGCTGTAGGCTGCTGAGCAGCATTACTGACTTCTGCCCATTAGATGCCAGGGGCACCCCCCCCCCCAGTCATAGGAGGGAGCCCAAATTGCCCCTGGTGGAGGACCACTGGGTTAGAGGAAGGCAGGCTCTATATTTGAAGTAATTCTGGTTCTGGGCTGGCAGGTGATCTGGGAAGGGACTGAAGAACAAGAAGACAAAGGGTCAATATGGGAGCTTGAGGGGCAAGAGGTCAATCTGGGTAGCCTGGGAGCCTTTGTCACATGATGAAGGGACAATAAGGCAAGTGCCTGAATGCTGAGTCCCCTAAGTTCATGAACTAGGTCTCCTAGATGGTTTTTATTAAGGGGCAGGACTGAGTAGGGCTGAGCTTGCCGCAGAAGATTCCTGTGGCCCCAGATTGTAAAGGAAGGATGTGGTGTGAGGATTTTAACCACACTGGTCATCCTAAAGGCAAGAGAGCCTGCTGCTGTGGCACACCTAGCAACCAGTAGTTTCTGAATGAGTTTGTTGAATGAATAATGAACAACCAGGCCAAGGGAAGGGAATAAAGCAGTTGCACTTATTTTTGAGTGAAAACACGGTATATAGCAATGTTCTCGAATAGCCACGAAGTCTGCATCTGGCAGATCCCAGGCAGCACATTTTAGCTGTTTGGGCAAAGGTACCTGTACTAGGATGAAAGGAAAAGAGAGTGTCACTTTTAGTGATAGTTTATCACCAAAATCTAATAAATTCACTGAGGGCCTCTTTTGTCTTTTATTTTTTTTTAATTTTTAAATTTTTTAAAAGTATTTATTTCTGAGAGAGACAGTGTGAACAGGGGAGGGGCAGAGAGAGAGGGAGACACAGAATCCAAAAATGGCTCCAGGCTCTGAGCTAACTGTCAGCACAGAGCCTGACACGGGGCTCGAACCCACGAACTGTGAGATCATGACCTGAGCCGAAGTCAGACGCTTATGACTGAGCCACCCAGGCGCCCTTCTTTGTCTTTTGAACAGACATTTACTTTATATGAGAACAGTGATGTTCTCCTCTGGCGTAGCAGAAAGCAAATTGCTTTGAAAAAAATATGAAAGGTATTTGGTAAAACCGTAACTTTCCTTGTAGGTAGCTGAGTGAGTGTTCCTGTGTTTTAATTCATATACTTATTTTGTTTACCCTTATTTCTAAAAAGTGAATAGCTTCTTAATATACACATTTGGGGAGGCGCCTTTGTGGCTCAGTCACCTGAGCATCTGCCTTCAGCTCAGGTCGTGATCTTGCAGTTCATGATTCAAGCCCCACGTCGGGATCTGTGCTGACAGCTCAGAGCCTAGAGCCTGCTTCTGATTCTGTGTCTCCCCCTCTCTCCTGTCCCTCCACCACTCATGCTGTCTCTCTCTCTCAAGAATAAAATCAAGTGTTAAAAAAAAGATATTAAAAATATGTACATATTTAGTTAGAATGTGTTTCAAAGGGTTTCTCAAACTTAAAGCCTATTGAGGGACTATGGTTACAAAAGGTATTTGGTCTTCATTGATTCAGAAAGAAAAGCAGTGCCTCTAGGATCACTGTCCTCTATTTTAGAATGTGCTGAAAGGAGGCACCGAAATGTTTAAACTAATTAACTACAAAGCTAACAAATATAGCTGTTGATGAGCATATATAACTTCTGCCCTTTTCTCAAAAACACACACACACACGTATTATAATTACTTGCAGGGTTTTTTTTTTTCCCCCTAACACAAAGCTTGCTTTGTTTTCTTCCTCTCTCATTTCCATGTTCAGCATAGGGCACTTTACAAATCCATATTTTTTCCTGCCACCATTCAAGATATTTTGCGATCAGTTTCGTGCCCTAAATGGCATAAAGAATGAAGAGAGTGGAGATTGTTTTGGTTGCCGCTGTTCACGTTTGCCTGTTAATCTAATTACCAAGGTAGGGGCTCCAGAAACTGAGCTGCCCACATAGAAAAGCTTTCCCCCCACCTGGTGGATTATTTAGCCAAGCTTTTTAAATGGGCAGAGTTTGGGGGTGGGGTGGGGATCGAAATGAATCTTTTTTTTTTTTTAAAGTTTCTGTGCAAAGCAACGGAAAGAATTTAGTGGTTGTCAACATGAGTTTAGTACAAAGGTATGGTTTAAAATGAAGGTTCGTTGTGACTGAGCTTCAGGTCACACAAGCCAAGGGAGACCTGTGCTGCTGTTTGTTTTTTGTGTGTTTTAAAAAGAGTCCTTAAGACGTAATGGAGGGAGATGAAATGGGTTTGGGGGGGGGGGTGGGGGAGCGTCCCAAGGGAATGATGTCCATTAAAGGGTGGATACTTCAGGGGTGTTATTTCCAGAGGCTCTTAGTGACTGATTGTGTGAAAGGGCAGCTTTGAATGAACAGCCCCAGCCAGGCCTGATTTTGAACTGTTTTTCAGTCCTTGATTCCGACAAACAAAATAAAATACCTTGTCGAATAGAGCCCATTGAGTGAGGATGATGGGTTAAGAGTGGGGGTACGAGGTGGCAGCGTGGGCGCTTGTTTATCAAGGAGGAGTTGTCCGTTGTTCCTGGAGCCGGTGAAAGGAAAGACGCCAGAATCTGATGGCTGGGGTAGCATTGATGTGAAGTAACGGGGTAATCGGATTGAAAGGGGGCCATAGTATTTATGTCAGTTCACATTTCGTCAAAGGAATAATATGAGGTGCTACCTAGCTGAGGCTTTGGCCTGGAGGGCTCAGTTAGCAAGCATTCAGTTAGCAAGAATCCTCATTGGATTCAAATATAAATTAATTCTCACAGGAGCATTGCCTGATTAATTTATTTGCATAATAGTAGAAAAACTACAGAGTGGTTACTTTTTTCTTTTTCCTTCTGTAGGGATTTGGACAAGAAAAGGTTTAAATTCATTTGAAAGAAGAGTGTGTGAGAAGTCAGAGCAGCCCCCTCCGGGGCTCCCAGAGCTGTTCCCTGGAGTGAGCAGGGTTGGAGTTGAAGGAAGGCCCGCTCTGCGCCAGAAGTTTAACTCTTCCTGGGATGAAGCACCTCCTTCGGAGGCCCTTTCGCGGTACTTGCTTTGGGGGACTTAGCTCTTGGCTCAGATGGCGGTGTCAGCTTCTGGCCCACGGACATCCATAGTTCCAGAAAACAGATTGGTTCTGTTTTGACTTACTCAGCTTCACTGGTATTTCTGGAAAGGTTTTCAGGTCTGTTTGCCATCCCAGAGAGAAACCAAGTAACTTGGTTTACAAAACGTCATGGCATTCATGACCTGTTTTGACTTGGCATGTTTATTTAATAAGTACTTGCCTAGCACAGCCTGGTTCAGTATGTGACGGTGAGTGTGGCAATGGGGTCAGTGTTATCATTTTAAGAAATGGACATTATGTGGGGCGCCTGGGCAGCTTAGTCGGTTAGGCGTCCGACTTTCGCTTAGGTCATGATCTCGCGGTTCGTGGGTTCGAGCCCCGCGTCGGGCTCTGTGCTGACTGCCAGCTCAGAGCCTGGAGCCTGTTTCAGTCTGTGACTCCCTCTCTCTCTGACCCTCCCCTGTTCACGCTGTCTCTCTCTCTCTCCTAGAAATAAATAAAACATTAAAAAAAAAAAAAAAAAAAGAAATGGACATTATGAAAACAGAATGGAAGGAAAGGGGCTGAGGATTCATGAGCTTCAGATTTTCAATATCAAAGTTATTTTTCCTACATACATTTCAGTAATAGAAAAGAAATTTTAAATATTGCGATAAACGTTACTTAGCAAATCCAGCTTTGATTGCTTCCAGCCTTTGCTCAATAATAAAGAGCTCTCTTTTCGTAGGAGTACAGATACTATCTTCAGTATTTCTTATCCATTCTTATTACTTTTATTCCCGCATCATCCATTGTTGTGACAAATAAAGCACCAGAGCCGTTCAAATGAAGCCACCATGTTGGTTCAAAATGCTTCTATTTCTACAAGTTCCAGATCAAGATACTTTATTTTTTTTTTTTAATGTTTTATTTCTAGGAGAGAGAGAGAGAGACAGCATGAGCAGGGGAGGGTCAGAGAGAGGGGGAGTCACAGACTGAAACAGGCTCCAGGCTCTGAGCTGGCAGTCAGCACAGAGCCCGATGCGGGGCTCGAACCCACGAACCACGAGATCATGACCTAAGCGAAAGTCGACTTAACCGACTAAGCCACCCAGGCGCCCCTCAGATGGAGATACTTTAAAAACAATAGCAGGCAAATCTTATTTTCTAATTGGTTGCATGATTAATTCCAAATTTTATCATGAGAACTTCCTACTATAGAAGAAATGCCTATGGTACGTGCTCCATCAATGTTACTTTCACTTTCTCTTCACTTAAATGCATCCAGGATGACAATCAGCAAATGCGTTTGTTACTTAGAAATATCAAGGAATAAGAGCCTAGTAAAGCAGAGGTAAAGGCCATGCTACACAATTCCACTCAGCCTAGGACCCCCCCTTTCTTTGGGATCTGTACTCCCCCATCTCCTATTCACAGGGGTAAGCCTCTAACAGCTTTTTAAAAAAAGACTCTTGTTTTTTATTAGAGCAATTCTAGATTTATAACAAAGTTGAGAAGAAAGTACAGAGATTTCCCACATACCTCTGCTTCACCTGTGCATAGCCTCCCCATTATTCTCCAGAACTGTATATTTTTTTTTATCACGGGTGAACCTCCATTGACATGTCATATTTACCCCAAATCCACAGTTTACATCTTAGGGTTCACTGCTAGCGTTGCACATTCTATGGGCTTGGACAAGTGTATGATGACATATATCCATCATTCTAATGTCATCCGGAGTATTTCCACTGCCCTAAAAATCTTCTCCTATTTATTTCTCTCCCCCACATGTCCTTGGCTGCCACTGATCTTCTTATCTCCATAGTTTTGCCTTTTGAAGAATACCATGTAGTTGGAATCATACAGACTGGCTTCTTTCACTTAGTAACATGCATTTAAGCTTCCTACATGTCTTTCCATGGCTTTGATGGCCCATCACTTTTTGGCACTGAATGACATTCCATTGCCTGGAGGTACCACAGTTTCTTTACCCATTTGCCTACTGAAGGACATCTTAGTTGTTTCCACATTGAGGCAATTATGAATAAAGCTGCCATAAACATTCGTGTGTAGGTTTTGGTGGGCATAAGTTTTCAAGTCCTTTGGGGGTAGATTCTAAGGAATACAATTGCTAGATTGTATAGTAAGGGCGGGTTTAGTTTTGTAAGAAAACTCCCAATTGTCTTCCTAGATATTTGTGTCATTTTGCCTTCCCGCCAGACAGTGTTGGCTGCTACCAGTGTTTCAGATTTTGCTTTTTCTGATGGATGTGGAGTGGTAGCTCATCGTTTAAATTTTTATTGTAGAAAGAGAGTGCAAGTGAGGGAGAGGGGCAGAGGGAAAGAGAGAGAGGGGGGGAGGGAGAGAGAGAATCTTGAACAGGCTCCACACTCTGCACAGAGCTCACCGGAGGGCTGGATCCCACAACCCGGGAATCATGACCTGGGCCCAAATCAAGAGTCGGAGGATGCTCAACCAACTGAGCCACCCAGGTGCCCCCTCACTGCTGTTTTAATTTGCATGTCCCAGGTACAAATCGAAGAGTATACTTATGCTGAAAGAGAATTACCAATTTATATGTATAAAATGAGGCTGGCTATGAAGAGAGAGAGAAGTTAACCAGTTCTCATTCCCTTCAATATCTTCTTGTATAGCAGGGACACAAAACCAGCACATTCCCTCCCACATACTTGGATTCTGACCAGTTGAGCATTCGTGAGAAGCCATTGTGACCGACGGCCGAAATGATTGTGGTGCTCGAGTTGTACAACCAGCAGGTATGGAGAGGTCCCCGAGGCCAATGAAGGCCTACAGGGCGCAGAGGCCCATCCTGGCTGCCGCTAATGGAGAGCAGAGGATCTTGGGCTCCAGGCACGCAGTCTGGTTCTATGCTGGGTGGGTCTCCTCTCCAACACTGCGCTCAGTCCTGGGTAACTGCGTGTGGGAGGCACTCAAGAAAGTGGAGGGGTTCTGAGGAGTGCAGCGAACGTGGGAGAAGGAAATCAGGCCTATTCCACAGGGCCCCAAGTGAGAACTAAGACTAGTGGAGGCAGCCGTATTTGGCTGAATATAAATAGGCTTTTGTAGTAGTTCCCTGTCTGATCCATTTAGTCTCAACCTAGCAGTGACAGCAACCTTTTAAACTGCTTGGAGGATAATACTGACTCCAAGGTGCTTGGGAAATGTTCTGCTTCTTTATTTGGGAGCCAGTTACATAATTGGGACTCATTTGTGAGTATTTAATGAGCTGTACACTTACACATGCATTTTTCTCTGTATATAATATACTTCGAGAAATAGTTCAGAGATTAAAAAAAAAACATAACAAAAAAATAATAAATTGCGTCAAACTCTGCCCCTGCTCAAAACCTATTCAAGACTTCCCACTGTCCAGACTCCTCCCCGTGGCCTTCTGTGCCCTGCCTCAATGGCCCCTGCCCACCTCACTGGCCTCCTCTTATGGTGTTCCCTCTGTGCTCACTATGCTCCAGCTCCTTTGCCTTTTGATTCCTGGAAGTAGCCATGCTCTTCTGTGCTTTTAGGGTCTGTGTGGCGGTTAGGCTCAATCCTGGCTAATTCCCGTTCATCGAGACAAAGCTTAAAGAGAGTTTCTTTAGGTTTTACTCTCCAAATACAACTGCGATTCTGTTTTCTTCCCCACAACCTCCACCGTTGCCGGCTGGTCCTCTGTCCTGTCGCCTCTCACCTGTTTACTGCAATAGTCTCTCTGCTTTTATTTAACCTGGTGCCACAGTCAGTGCTCAACACAGAAGCTTGGGGAACCCTTTCAAAGTAATGTCAGATCATGCCATTTCTCTGAGCAAAACCGCCCAAAGCTTCCCATCCCAGAATTAAAGCCAAAGCCCTCACAAAGGCCCATAGGCCCTCCATAGCCTTGCACTGCCCTTCCCATGATCCCATTATGCTTCAGACCCAACCTCCTATTACTTTCTTCCCTCTGTCTGTTCGAAACACACTGGCTTCCTGGTGGCTCTTTGAACTTGGCAGGTGTATTCTCAATTTAGGGCCTTTGCCCGGATGTACCCTCTGAATGCTCACCTTCCAGCAACTCAAGTGGCTCGTCCCTCACCTCCCTCCTCCATTCTCAGTTTAGTTAGTGAGTCTCTTCCTGAACCCCCTATTTTAAGGAGAACACCCCCACCCCTTATAGTCCCGAAAGCAGAGGCTTGCAAAGAGTGTGGCTCATGCAGGGGCTTATGGTGGTTTTGGTATGGCTGGAGCCTAGGATTGAGATTGTGGAAGGAGGCAATCACTTTGTATAAATTGACTTCTGTCCAATTGTCAGACGTATTCAAAGCCAGATAAAATACTCTGGTAGGAAGTGAAAAACCTTTGTGAAATTTAAGTAGAAAAGGTCTTGGTGAAGCCATTGTTTCAGGCAAGCTCATAAGTTGGTAGGGAATTCACCAGGCAAATAGGATGTTACTGATGAACACTGCGGGGGGGATGGCTGTGGTTAAATACTACATAATAACTAACCCACTGGTTCTCAACTGGAGGTAAATTTTCTGTCCAGTGGACATTTGGCAAGGCCTGGAGACATTTTTAGTTGTTGTAAATTTAGGGGCAGGAGTACTGGGACCAGGAGAATACTAGTAAGAGAGACATACTCTGGTTTCTCTTCAGATCGTATAAATCTTCTTTCGCCTTTTACTAGTAGTAGAGGCTGGGGATATTACTACTGAGTGCATGGGACAGCCCTTCCAAGTCTTGTCTGGCCCAGAATGTCAATAGTGCCAAAGGGGAGAAACCCTGAACTAACCGAATGACTTTGATCTTCTTCTGTTTATTATAAGCAGATTCGTTCTTTTGCTTTTTAACTTCTTACTTGTTTGGTTGAGGAATAATCAACATGCTGTGAACTATGCAGATTGTTAAGTGTTGCAGTTTGATTGCTTTTGGCAAATGCAAACATCCATGTAATCCAGATTCCTATCAATACCTATAACCTTTAATAAGTTCTCTTATACCCCTTCTCCATTACTTTGCACTCCACCCCCAAAAGCAACCACTGGCTGATCTTTTTCACTATAGATTACTATGTTCATCATTTTTGAATTTTTTTTTTTACAAATAGTTTATTGTCAAGTTGGTTTCCATATAACACCCAGTGCTCATCCCCACAAGTGCCCTCCTCCATGCCCATCTCCCCCCACCCCCCACTCATCATTTTTGAATATTAAAGATGTCAGGGTGCCTGGGTGGCTCAGTGAGTTAAGCATCTGACTTTGGCTCAGGTCATGATCTCATAGTTCATGGGTTCAAGCCCTCCGTTGGGCTTTGTGCTAACAGTTCAGAGCCGGGAGCCTGCTTTGCCTTCGTGTCTCCCTCTCCCATTCATGCTCTGTCTCTGTCTCTGTCTCTCTCTCAAAAATAAACATTAAAAAAATTTTAAAGATGTCAAATCTGGGGCATGGTGATTGATAGAGTTAGTTAGATCAGAGATGATTAGACTCCAGAAGCCAGGAAGCTAGACCACAGAGTGAGGCTTGAGAGATAGGAAGGACAAGTCCCATGCAAAGAGAGATAAGCAGGCAGCTGACATCAGAGAGATCTTGCAGCCACAAGCTGACAGAGATGCTGTAAGGTGAACAGAAGAGAAATGAAGGAGTGCCAATGGCAGGGAGCAGGGCCCTGGAGGTAGAAGTGTGGGTCAATTTGCTGGGGGAAGACTGTTAGCAGACAGGAAGACATGTTGAGAGCTTCAGCAGGGGGAGTGCATGCATTTCCTAGGGCTGCCATAACAGATAACCACAAACATGGTGGCTTACAAGAACAGAAATGTCTTCTCTCACAGTTCTGGGGCCAGGGGCCCAGACTCAAGGTGCTGGACAGCTACGCTTTCTCTAGAAGCTCAGATGGGAAGATAACATTATTTGCTTCTCCCAGCTTCCAGTGACTGTCAGCATTCGTTGGCCTCATGGCTTGTGGCCACATCCCTCCAATCCCTGCCTCTTTCTTCCTATTGCCTCCTGCTCTTCTTGACTTTTTCCTCAGTGTGTTTCCTGCAAGGAGACTTGACATTGGATTTAGGGCTCACTCAGATAATCCAAAATGACCTCATCTCAAGGTTTATAACTTAATTACATCCCTGAAGACCCTTTTACCAAGTAAAATAACATTCATTGATTGCAAGCCTTAAACATGGATATTTGGTGTGGGGGCAGGTCCATTTTTCAGCTTACCATAGGGAATAAAGTTGAGTGAGAAGTTTCTGGAGCTGGGCTGTGAAGTCAGAGGGGGCCTATTGCAGGCGTTTGGGATTAGTTCCAGGGAATGAAGGACGTTAACATTTATTGAACATCTGGAACTGCCAGGTACACTGCTAAGTGGTTCATTATCAGATTTCTTTAATTTTAACAAAGATTCTCTGAGGTAGCTAGGCCTTTTTTTCCCTTTCAACTTTATTTATTTTGAAAAATGTGAAATTTAGAGAAAAGTTGAAAGAAAAGTACAATGAACACCTGTATATCCTTTATCTGTGCTTCTTCACTGTTACCATTTTGCCTCATCTATTCTCTCTCTGTATACTATATATATATTTGGGGAGGAGGAAGCCGAACCATTTGAAAGTAAGTTATAGATATCATATTTCAACCCTAAATACATCAGCCTCATTACTGATTTAACAAATGAGAAGTAGTTACTTTTATTGGACAAATGGGAAAATGGAATCTCAGCAATGATAAGTAAATTTCTTAGTCTCAGAACTAAAATACAAAGCCAGTACTTGAATACAAGGCTGTCTAGCTCTCAAACTCATGCTTCTTCTGCACATTTTTATTGATTTAAGTATTTATTCATGCCGTGGTTTGGGTGGGTGGGTAGCTACCATGCACTAAGGATACATTGATTGAATAAGGTATACAGGCAGAAAGATGAGAGATTAATAAACAGATAAGTGACCAGGATAATACAGGGTCCTGTGGTGAGTAATGACTAGTGGGGGAAAGGTGGTATATGGCCTGGGAGACTGAAAGAAAAATATCACATGGCTCCTGCCTTAAAGGAGATTGCAACGGAGCAGGATTCTCTAAAATGAAAAGTGGGATTCTTAGCAGTGAGAAGACCTTCCTTCCACCTTTTCTCAGGAAGCTTCAGAAGGATATGCTTTACCAGAAGAGGGGATAATCCAAGGAAGAAGACATGGGGTCCTAGAAATAAGGGATCCAACCCAGGAAAGAAGCAAAGGGAAGTCTGGGGCAGCAGGACTAGAGGATACGGAGAGAAGCAGGTAGATGGAATGACCCAGGAGAAGCCAGAGAATTGATGATCATCTGATTCATCTGACAACATGGAAAAGAGGACAGTATTTAGAGGTGTGTTATAATTCTGAGGGTGAGTTTTGGAAGAACATAATGATAGCAATGCAGGGAGCTGTGTAAATGAAAAGAAGAAATTATTAGGTTTAGGAAGGGTAAAAAGTTGCACAGTCATGGCAATGTCACCATAGTCTAATACTGGCTCAACAATGAACAATATTTGCATCCTTGTAGTAAAGCAAACATGTACTGGTGATTGCACTAAAAACAGCAATATAATTATCCTAGGAGAATGGGTGGGAAGCATTGAGCACGAGGAGTAAACCTTCATTGTCCACTACAGAAAATCAACAGATGATGTTTAACTGTACAAATCAATTAATAGAACTAAAAGCAAACTGTTCAGACCTATGGAGGCAAATACCAGAAGAAATTGTTTAAAAATATATAAAAATAGTTCTATCTCTAACTTACTCTAGAGAGTAAGTTGAGGGGGGTGGGAAGTGAACTCAGTAGTACCATTTAACATTTACACTTATGTGCACATACTACTTTGATCAAAGTAAAAATGAACAAAAATTGGTAAAAGCGGAGGAAGAGAAAGAGAAAGCAAAAGGTAGAGAGGGAAAGATAGAGGCTGACTGAGTTGAAGTTTCTTTACTCTGCCAGTCCGGAGAAAAAAGGATGGCTAAATTAAAGTAACCAAAGTCCAGAAAAAATGGCTGCGGAAGAAGATAAGGACAGGAAAGGGACTGTGATCATCCACAAATTGGATAATCAGACCTTAGCTTATATGAATTAAATGTTCTAGAAAGAAGGCTGGTATCCAACAAAAAGCAAGGAATCAATACCCTTTAATGATGAGATGAGATTATCTGGACTTGGTCAGGAATTCGAAGTACCTTTCATCACATGAGCCAAGATAACTTCATCTTGAAACTGTTTATGTTTCTTTCTCATTCCTAACTTTTATAACAATTATATTGAGTAATAGGTATAACTAAGTATAAGTGAACTCCCAGACTAAGTGTATTTCAACTTTTTAAGGATTTAGTTATTTACCCAAGATTTTTCCAAATGCTTCTTAGGTTTAAGAACTTTCCAGAATCCAGAGATAAGAGTACAAATAAGACCTCAGTTTTGCCCTTGATAAGTTTACAGTAGACAAAGGATATTTTGAAATAAGGCCATAGGGCATAGTACTTATATACTAATAGACTCTATTTTGGTTTTCCAAGGTAGTCTATTTTGTATTAATTGAATTAACACTAAATTTGTTATATTGGCTTATATTTTTTATTCCACTGATAATGTTGCAGGCATTTTACAAACCTTTCCCCTGAAGTACATATTAATTTCCTGTAAGGATTTCTGGAGTCATTTTGGTCAAAAACACTTCCAAATTTTAGTAAGAAGTATCGACATGATTTTTAAGATTTTCAGCTTTTATTTGTGCATCCCAAGTGTTTAAAACTGCAGAGTTTCATCATGGCTGTGATTTTAAGAGGGCTGTTTCCTTGAAGTCTCTTTTATTTAAAAAAATTTTTTTTTCTTGAAATCACTTTTAAAAATTTCCATTTACTTTGTAATATGCTATAGATGTTAATATGTAGAATAATGGAACCATTTCACATCATTACTCCTGGGAAAATTTGCCTTACACATGGTAGATAATGAATATATGATTCAACAAATTTAGAATTGATGACTGTTCTTATTTGGGGTTGTAATAGGAAATACTCAGTTTGAACATACAGAATTTAAACATAGTCTGATAGGAAATCTGATACCCTTATGGCCCTACTTTAAATCCAGCATCAATTCTTTTAGCTACTATTTGGACTACTTCTGAATTGTTTGCCCAATGGGGGGTTTAAAGAAGCTTATCTTATAATCTTGTCTCCTGTTTTCTTTGTTATTATTTTCGATGCTTGAATCAGATTCAGAGAACCCCAAACTGGCTTTCTTTGAAGGCAAAAACTTTTGGCTCCACCTAAGCTTAGGGAGTCATGTGAGTATCAGCCATTACTAAGGCAGTAATATGGTTTTAAAAAAAGGAAAGGAGGGGTGCCTGGGTGGCTCAGTCAGTTAAGCATCTGACCCTTGATCCCAGCTCAGGTCATGATCTGATGTCACAGTTTGTTGGTGGGATCGTTGTGGGATCCAGCCAGCCGAGCCAGCCAGCCAGCCAGCCAGCCAGCCAGCCAGTCAGCCAGCCAAGGTGGCCTGTTTGGGAATCTCTACCCCTCTCTCTCTGCTCCTCCCTGATTTACACACACCCTCTTGTTCTCACGCACTCTCTGTTTCTCTCTCTCTCAAATTTAATATATTTTAAAAGAGAAAAAGGAGTAGAAGAAAGGCATACAGAAGGCAATTATTATTTAGAATAGATAGAATTTTAGATTCACGCATGTATAATTCAACCAAGCTGATACACCCCTGGTTCTGTAAAGAAAAATGTTCCCATTTTCATAGAAGCCTCTATAAATCTAGATATTTTAGTACTTGGATTGTATTTATTTAACACAGTTGGGTTGAATTCTATGAAAATATTTGGTCAAACTTATCTACCATAGTTTGATTATGCTATGTAATGAGATAAAACCATGAAGATAGTGGTTTGTATTAATCTGGAAAAATAAATGGCCAATGCCATCACCCTAGTCTGTATCATCATCTCTCACCTTACTACCCACATAGCTTCTGTAGGGTTTCTCCCCATCCTCTCTGCCCAGATCAAATCCTTTTCCATTCTGCAGTAGACAGAGGAGTCTGCTAAAACTGCACATCTGTTCTTGTCACTCTTCTGTTTAAAAATAATCAGTGGCTTCCCATTGAATCAAAGACAAAAACCCAAATGCCTTTGCCTGGCCTGAACATTTTCACCTTTTCTTTTTTTTTTTTTTTAAACAAATAGTTTATTGTCAAGTTGGTTTCCATATAACACCCAGTGCTCATCCCCACAAGTGCCCTCCTCCATGCCCATCTCCCGCCTCTCCCCCACACCCATCAGTCCTCAGTTTGTTCTCAGCATTCAAGAGTCTCTCATGGATTGTCTCTCTCCCTCTCCCCCACTATTTCCCCCCTTCTTCTCCCTCATGGTCCTCCGTTAAGTTCCTCCTAATCCTCCTATACGTGCAAACATATGGTTTCTGTCCTTCTCTGCCTCACTTATTTCACTCAGCATAGCACCCTCAAGGTCCATCCATGTTGCTACACAAGGCCAGATTTCGTTCTTTCTCATTGCCATGTAGTATTCCATCGTATAGATAAACCACATCTTCCTGATCCATTCGTCCGTTGATGGACACTTAGGCTCTTTCCATGTTTTAGCTATTGTTGAGAGTGCTGCTATGAACATTGGGGTACATGTGCTCCTATGCATCCACACTCCTATTTCCCTTGGGTAAATTCCTAGCAGTGCTATTGCTGGCACATAGGGGAGTTCTGTTGTTAATTTTTTGAGGAATGTCCACACTGTTTTCCAGAAGGGCTGCACCAGTTTACATTTCCACCAACAGTGTAGGAGGGTGCCCGTTTCTCCACATCCTCGCCAGCATCTAGAGTCTTCTGATTTGTTCATTTTAGCCACTCTGACCGGTGTGAGGTGGTATCTCAGTGTGGTTTTTGTTTTGTTTTTTTTTTATGTTTTTTATTTATTTCTAGGAGAGAGAGAGAGGCAGCGTGAGCAGGGGAGGGTCAGAGAGAGAGGGAGTCACAGACCGAAAGAGGCTCCAGGCTCTGAGCTGGCAGTCAGCACAGAGCCCGACGCGGGGCTCGAACCCACAACCGCGAGATCATGACCTAAGCGAAAGTCGGAAGCTTAACCGACTAAGCCACCCAGGCGCCCCTCAGTGTGGTTTTGATTTGTATTTCCCTGAAGAGGAGGGGTGCTGAGCATCATTTCATGTGTCTGTTGGCCATCTGGATGTCCTCTTTGGAGAACTGTCTGTTCATATCTTCTGCCCATTTCTTCACTGGGTTGTTTGTTTTTCAGGTGTGGAGTTTGGTGAGTTCCTTATACATTTTGGATATTAACCCTTTATCTGATATGTCATTTGCAACTATCTTTTCCCATTCCGTTGGTTGTCTATTAGTTTTATGGATTGTTTCCTTGACTGTGCAGAAGCTTTTAATCTTGATGAGGCCCCAATAGTTCATTTTTGCTCCTGAGTCTCTTGCCTTTGGGGATGTGTCAAGTAAGAAATTGCTGCGGTGGAGGTCAAGGAGGTTGTTTCCTGCTTTCTCCTCTAGGGTTTTGATGGTTTCCTGTCTCATGTTCAGGTTCTTTATCCATTTTGAGTTTATTTTTGTGTATGGTGTGAGAAAGTGATCTAGTTTCATTCTTCTGCATGCTGCTGTCCAGTTCTCCCAGCACCATCTGTTAAAGAAGCTGTCGTTTTTCCATTGAATCCTCTTTACTGCTTTGTCAAAGATTAGTTGGCTGCATACTTTTGGGTCCACTTCTGAGTTCTCAATTCTATTCCATTGATCTTTGTGTCTGTTTTTGTGCCAATACCATACTGTCTTAATGATGACAGCTTTGTAGTAGAGTCTAAAGTCTGGGATGGTGATGCCTCCTGTTTTGGTTTTCTTCTTCAATATTACTTTGGCTATTTGGGGTCTTTTGTGGTTCCATACAAATTTTAGGATAGTTTGTTCTAGTTTTGAGAAGTATGCTGGTGCAATTTTGATTGGGATTGCATTGAATGTGTAGAGTGCTTTGGGTAGTAATGACATTTTAACTATATTTATTTTTCAAACCCATGAGCATGGAATGTTTTTCCATTTCTTTGTGTCTTCAATTTCCTTCATAAGTTTTCTATAGTTTTCATTATACAGATCGCTTGTATCCTTGGTTAGGTTTACTCCTAGGTATTTTATGGTTTTTTGTACAATTGTGAATGGGATCAGTCTCTTGATTTCTCTTTCTGTTGCTTCATTGTTGGTGTATAAAAATGCAACCGATTTCTGTACGTTGATTTTGTACCTTGTCACTTTGCTGAATTCTTGGATCAGTTCCAGTAGGCTTCTGGTGGAGTCTGTCGGGTTTTCTATGTAGAGTACCATGTCATCTGCGAAGAGTGAAAGTTTGACTTCTTCTTTGCCAATTCTGATGCCTTTGATTTCCTTTTGGTGTCTGATGGCTGATGCTAGGACTTCCAGCACTATGTTAAACAACAGTGGTGAGAGTGGACATCCCTGTCGTGTTCCTGATCTCGGGGAAAGCTCTCAGTTGTTCTCCATTGAGGATAATGTTAGCTAAAGGCTTCTCATAGATGGCTTTTATGATGTTTAAGTAGGTTCCTTGTATCCCAGCTTTCTCTAGAGTCTTAATTAAGAAGGGATGCTCTATTTTGTCAAATGCTTTTTCTGCATCTATCAACCAGATCATATGGTTTTTATCTTTTCCTTTATTGATGTGATGTATCACATTGATTGATTTACGAATGTTGAACCAGCCCTGTAACCCAGGAATGAATCCCACTTGATCTTGGTGGATGATTCTTTTTATGTGCTGCTGCATTCAATTTGCAAGGAACTTGTTGAGGATTTTTGCATCCGTATTCATCAAGGATATTGGCCTGTAGTTCTCTTTTTTTGCTGTATCTCTGTCTGGCTTGGGAATCAGAGTGATGCTGGCTTCATAAAATGAGTCTAGAAGTTTTCCTTCGATTTCTATTTTTGGAATAGCTTGAGAAGAATGGGTATTAATTCTGTTTTAAATATCTGGTAGAATTTCCCAGGGAAGCCATCAGGTCCAGGGCTTTTATTTGTTGGGAGATTTTTGATAACTGATTCAATTTCTTCACTAGTTATGGGTCTGTTCAGATTTTCTATCTCTTCCTGTGTGAATTTTGGTAGTGAGTGTGTGTTTAGGAATTTGTCCATTTTTTCTAAGTTGTCCAATTTGTTGGCATATAATTTTTCATAGTATTCCCTGATGATTGCTTGTATTTCTGAGGGGTTGGTTGTAATAAGTCCATTTTCATTCATGATTTTGCCTATTTGGGTGCTCTCTCTTTTCTTTTTGAGAAGCTTGGCTAGAGGTTTGTCAATTTTGTTTATTTTTTCAAAAAACCAACTCTAGGAAACTAATTTGACAATAAACTATTTGAAAAAAATAAAATAAAATAAAATTTTTATGTGGAAAAAAAACCCCAACTCTTGGTTTCATTGATCTGTTCAATTGTTCCTTTGGTCTTTATGTTGTTTATTTCAGCTCTGATTTTTACTATATCTCTTCTTCTACTGGGTTTGGGGTGCTCTTGTTGCTCTGCCTCTAGTTCCTTTAGGTGAGCTGTTAGGTTTTGCACTTGCACTTTTTCTAATTTCTTGAAATATCTCAAGCCTTAGCTTTTATCTCCTCTTCACCCCCAACACTCTTGCTGCATGGGATATAATATATGGCACCTTCAGTTCCTCCTGACGATTTTGGAAGGAAGGCATTTTCTCCATATGGGGCTGTTATACATGCTATTCTCTCTTCCTGGGACACTACCATCTCACCCTCACCTGGTAATATGTCAGATCTCACCATTGGATGCTTCGATGCCATTTCCTCTAGCATACCTTGCCTAATTACACTCAGCAGAAAAATCTGGTCCTATGGCTTCTGGCATTTCCGTTTTATAACACATATCGCTTTTAAACTTAAACGTGAATTGAGTTCCTTCCTCCCAGGTTCTAGTGCCATGACGGCAGTGATGATGTCTATTTTGATTACGACTTTATCTCCAGTGCCCAAAACCATGCCTGATAAATCATGGCGGAATAAATAGGTGGATGGATGTTTTGACCAAAAGTATGGCTGTTAGTCCCATGAGCATAATACTTAAGTTCTCACTTACATCCCCATGGGGAATAATTATTTTTATGACATATAACTTCTTTCCCATTTTAATTATTTATTCATTTGTACCCAGGTCGAATTTGGCTTAAATATAATCACAGGGATGGCTTATGATCAGAGGTTGCCTCAAAAACAGCAAGAGTCACAGCAAAGTTTTAGATCCTTTGCCTAGACCAGCTACCTTAGGGCTCTCCAGGGTCATGTTGCCTGGTCATCGCTGGATTTCCCCCCATTTCCCACAAGGTTCTTAACCCCACCTGGGCAGCCACATACGTGGTTTATAATTCACAGATGATCTGGTCAACAGTGTGTTGATTAATTGGTTAAACAGGTGTGACACAGGTTAGTCTTAAAAGATCAGGCCATTTTTTATGCCGGTAATAATAACACCATAATTATATTCTCAGGTATTTTCCGTTGTAAGCAGCAACTTAACCCCTGTGTCAGATCTGTTTCTGCTTATTTTTTTAAATCTTTCACCATAGTTTGTTGTCACTCAATGACAATTAAGGATAACTTACTTTGGCATTTAAACTTGATAGGAAATTCAGACTCATATGCGAAAAAACTGAGGTGACTGAAGCGTGAAATATCCTAGATGGAAGCCCATCAGTGGGAGCTCCTAGAATCAAGGTCCCTTAAACAGTGAAAGAATCACTATGTGAAAACTATAGTGATGATATTTTCCCCAAAGAGTATCTCTCTTCCTGAGCACCACCTTATTTCTAGGCTACTCTCATCTCAGGGGCTTTTTGGGTGGTTTCTGAGTTAAGAATCATTTTACCAGATTTGAACTCTGATGAGACCTTTGTAGTGAGGTTAGGGGAGCCTGGGTGGCTCAGCCAGTTAAGCATCTGACTTCAGCTCAGGTCATGATCTTGCAGTTCATGAATTCAAGTTCTGTGTCGGCTTTGTGCTGATAGTTCAGAGCCTGGAGCCTGTGTCAGATCCTGTATTTCCCTCCCTTTCTGCCCCTCTCCTGCTCACACTCTCTCTTTCTCTTTCTCTCCCAAAAATAAATAAACATTCACAAAAAATTAAAAAAAAAGAAATTTGCAGTGAGGTTATAATAGTCCTTATGAGTGCATGGAAGTTCCAGGTGTAGTTCATCAATAATAGCTCCTTAAGATGAAAACAGTTATGGTCTTGTTCCCAGAAGAATGATTGAGTTACTACAAAGCTCTCAGTCATTTGCGGCAATTAATCTGGGAAGAGGTGGCCTTTCTTTTTAACTCTGTCATGCTTTGTCAGGCTTTGGTGAGTCATTCTAAACTTGTCACTGAGTTTGTGTGTTTTTTTTTAATTATGAATAAACGTACTAAGAGATTTATGTGGAGGATCATGATTTAATCATTATATCACTTGATACCACAATAAAACAGACCTGATCATTGTGAATGACAGGTGAATCAGAATATTTTGTACATAATGCCCATCTCCAGAAATAACCCTGTTTTCTCCTAGTGTCTGAGTGCCCAGTAATGAATCTTTCGCTAAAGAGAGAGAAAAAAATGTTTAAATCCAAACCTCCAGTACCCTCGACTGTTGTCAGGAGAGAAACCAGGCTGTTTTCTGTCAAAAGCCTAAACCGAACTCTGGAAGTAGTTCCAGCTTCTGGGCAAGATCCAGAGGGCTGTTGAGAAGCTGGCTCTATAAACATATTTTTCTACCTGTAGACTTTCTTTTCTAACTGTCCACCTCAGCACTAAGCTTCTCTCTCCTTGGAGACCTGTCATACTACCCTTCTCACCTTACTGATTCTTCTACAAAAATAGCAAAGAATAGTATCCCTCTGTGAGTGTGTGTGTGTGTGTGTGTGTGTGTGTGTGTGTGCGCGTGCGCGCGCACACACACGCATGCATAACTGAGTTGACCACCCCATAACGTGGGTACCTTTATAATCCCATTTTGTAAGTGATGAAACTGTGTTCAGAAAGGTTAAGGGGCTTGGGTTTCCATGGCTAAGCTGTGGGGCCAGACATCACATCCAGGAATGTCTATTGTGAACCCCCTTACTCTTTCTGCAATGTCACACCTGCAGCCACCTCTCCATTCAGAGATTGTTGGATTAACAGCTGGGGAAGCAATAAGAAAATCCTCTGTAGACCAAGGCCACCCTGGAGCTCTCTGCATGGCTCTGAGATGCTTTCCCACCTGCCCTGTGAGTCAGCACAGCTTAGAATGCACCTTTCAAATTAGCTGGTGTGATTAAGGAGGATTCTCTGCCCTTTGTCATTCTTCTGATTCTTTTTTAAAGTATTACCCTGGGTACACATATTACCCTGTTTATTATGTCTGTGCTCCAAACTGTCCAGAATAGCTTTAGGACTTGGGCCGCACCTGATTCAGAAGTTTTTATGTTCCTATTGACCTCCTGTCTCCACTTCCAGATTAATCTATGTTAGAGGTTTTGATTCATTTTATTCTGTATTGATGGGGGATTCTGAACCTCTGCTTCTTTGAAACAGCCCTGCTGGGGCTGTCAGCTATATGGTTGCAGAGGAAATGATCTTCTGCCACATAGCTATAGAAAGTCGAGTGGCAGAAGTAAATTAACCTACTATTTCCACAAAGGGATATGCCGAGAATTGCCAACAATATTTATGTGGGCATTGTGCTCCCAGATACACTTGGATGGCAGTGAATTGTCAGTTACTATGACAAAATGACTGAAGAAATCAATCTGCCAAGTATGAATAGCTCTCAATGGGCTTCAAGGTTCTCAGGTTAAGGGACCCGCAAAACTGACAGAGGTTGGGTCTCATATTGATATGACCTCCATTGGAGAGCATGTAAATGAGCCAAGATGTAGGCAAAATGCGCCCCCCTGCCCATGCTCCCCACCCCCAAGAAGGGCATTTCCCAATATTCACATGGAAATGAAAGACCATTTTAGAAGGCCTGAAAGTTCAGCCATGTTAATGCATTCAAATCAGGGCTCTTCTCTAGAAGAAGCATGAAGGCCTTTCTAAAGCACATACCTGCCCAATCTCAGAAAGGAGACATGATTTCACCTTTTCAAATGGCCTTTCTTCTCTCCTTATTCATCCTTGCTCCAGCTAGGTCATAGTGGATTGCATAAAAATAATATATCTTGCATAAATCAAATATGATCCTTTCTTTCTCTCTCTCTATTTCTTCTAACATCCCTAATACAAAGTGACTTTTCAGATACCTTTCTAGATTCTAAGCCATTTCTGGAACCTTCTCCACTTCAGAGAGAGTGATTTTTATTTTATTTAATTTTTGTACTTTTAAAATTAAAATTCCAGTGTAGTTAACATGCAGTGTTATATTATTTGCAGGTACACAGTAATAGTGATTCAGCAATTCCATGTATTGCTCAGTGCTCATCATGAGAAGTGTACTCTTCATTGCCTACGCCTGTTTCACCCATCCCTTCACCCACCTCCCCTTTGGTGACCATCAGTTTGTTTTCTGTAGGTAAGAGTCTGTTTTTTGGTTAGTCTCTTTGTTCCTTTGTTTTGTTTTGATTTTTAAATCCCACAAATAAGTGAAATCATATGGTATTTATCTTTCTCTGACTTATTTTGCTTAGCATTATACTCTCTAGTTCCATTCATGTTGTTGCAAATGGCAAGATCTCACTCTGTTTTTTATGGCTGAGTAATATTCCTGTGTGTGTGTGTGTGTGTGTGTGTGTGTGTGTGTGTGTGTGTGTATCTTACTTCTTTATCCATTCATCTCTCGATGGACACTTGAGCTTCTTCCATAATTTGGTTATTGTAAATACAGAGAGAGTGATTTTCAAATAAAAGTCTTTTATGAGTGAGTACTGGGTAAGTTCCCATTCTAATAAAAAGAAAGATAAAGCCATTCATTCAGAACATCCAAATGATTTGGAAAGACTTCTGGAACGAGATTAGGGAGGAATAAAATGTTGAAAGCCAGAGGCTGTTTAATTTCATTTCTGATATAATTGCTCATTTGTGGTGTTGTTTTTAGGGTGACTCATGTAAATGAGTCAGCTCATAAAATCAAGTTCTGGAGGGGCACCTGGGTGGCTCAGTCAGCTAAGTGTCCGGCTTCGGCTCAAGTCATGATCTCACAGTTCGTGGGTTCGAGCCCCGCGTCGGGCTCTGTGCTGACAGTTAGCTCAGAGCCTGGAGCCTGCTTCTGATTCTGTGTCTTCCTCTCTCTCTCTGACCCTCCCCTGCTCACGCTGCCTCTCTCTCTCAGAAATAAATAAAACATTAAAAAATTTTTTTAAATAAAAAATAATAAAATCAAGTTCTGGGGAAATTTTATGTTCTTTACTCTAAAGGCAAAATATCATTAAAGTAATTATGATCAGGGGGAAAAAAAGAGAATTCAGTATTCTTTACAAAAACTCCAAAAGACTTTGTTCTATTTCTTACCAACTAAATCTCCTTTTTGAGCTCTTTGAATTGTGTCTCTTACATTTAAAATAAAGTAAGAGAAAATGTGAAAATAAGGGTAGGATTTTATCTCAATTTAAACATCCTAACGTGAGAATTGGGAGGTGTACTGTGGGAAGAGACGAAAAGCTGGTCAAATACTTAGGATGACCATGTAGTAGCTGATGGTGTGGGCTGAGACCCCAGTACCATCATCTGTTAAATTACAACAGTGTCATAGCTAATGACCCTGAGAACTCAAAGATGTCAAGTTGGTCATCTTTGTAGTTGTTAAAAGGATAAACCCTCCTCTGGAAAGTTATTATGAAGGGCAAAAGAAAGAGCTCTGAAGGCTTATTAAAAGTGTATAATTCACTATTGAATATTGTATCAGGGTTTTAGCAGCAGGAGACTGGAGTTAGGGTTGGAGTCAGGCAAGGCAACAATGAAAGATACATAATTTGGTCTGGGCCTTGAAAAATAGGTCAAAATGTAGTTTTATACAACTACTTAATATTCTTTGTTTTGGAATTATTTAACATTCTTAATATGCAAAGAGCTCTTTAAAATCAACAAGTCAAACATAACTAATAACAGAAAAGGCATAGGACTTAAAGATTATGCATAAAAGACAAAAATATCAGGAAACATGTTAAAATATTCAACCTAATAATAAAGGAACTTCAAGTAATAATATATTCTCCTTTACATTCAATTGGCAGACTTTTTTTTCTTTTTAGTAATAAAAGGATTCTTTTTGTATTTTGTTCTTGGAAGGTAAATGAACACAATCCTTTTGGAAGTGTTGACGAAATCTTCAGAGATATCCACAAAATACAAAATACTTGTACAACATGAAGCAACTTATAGTCACAAAAACTAGAGTTACTAGGTTCCCAACTATAGGGAATTGGTTTAATAAGTTATGATATATAATATTAAGAAGGATGTTTCCAAAGACTGACTTTTTAATGGCATGGAAGAATGCATCTGACATAATATTAGTGATGAAAAAGAAAATTACATATAGAGGGGCGCCTGGATGGCTCACTAGGTTAAGGGTCTGACTTTGGCTCAGGTCATGATCTCATGATTGATGAGTTCGAGCCCTGTATCAGGCTCTGTGCTGACAGCTCAGAGCTAGAGCCTGTTTCAGATTCTGTGTCTCCCTCTCTCTCCGCCCCTCCCCTGCTAGCACTCTCTCTCTCTCCCTCTCTCTCAAAAATAAATACAAATTTTAAAAAATTTAAAAATTACATATAAGATATTCTATTTAAAGTATACCTATACATGTATACTATATATGTAGATATATATGTATGCTTACAAAAAAATAGTGACTCTCTCTGAGTATTGGGACTGGGTTACTTTTATTTTCAATTTATGAATTTTCTATATTTTGTAACTTTTCTGAATGTTATTTGTTCCTTTGTATGTGTTGTGGCTTTCCACTTACTCTTAATTTAACAGGGAAGTACTAATGTTACTGTTTTGCATTGTAGGAAATTAATCCCAGTTGTTGGATGTCTCCATCTTTCTTGCTTTTTTCACGCTGGGTCAATGATTTATTCTCGCTACTCTAGAATCTTGTTTCCATGCCATATCTCCCACTGAGTTAGGAAGCATACATCCTCCTGTCAGATCAGCTTTCTGCCACGTCCTCTCCTTCTTTGGCCAGCTCGCTTATTTTGCAGTAGCTGTCAGGAATGATGCTTACTTAAGGGCATGGGCTCTAGACTGGCTGGGTTCTGTGAAACCTTACGCAAGGCATATAATTTTTACCAAAAATCTTTGGGGAGTGGTAGAAAGTAAAAGGTGCTTAATGAATATTTATTAACTTGTTGAAATGAATGATGCAAGAACCATGCATCATGGAATGCAGATCATGGGAAAAGACAGGGGCTTCAATACCTACATCTCTAGGTACTACTTTCTGTGAACATTTAACATGTGCCTGCTGAGCCTTGAGTAGAGTGGCAGCATGTCATTTTAGCAGGAGAGCCTTGAATCAGAATTTCAGCCCCACCAGGTAGTTGCTGTCTTTCTTGTGCAAGAAACTTGAACTTTCCAAACTCATTTTAGTCATCTTTGTAAATGGGGATCAGAGAGAACTCTTGTGATGAGTACCCATCTAGGAGGACTCTTCAATAAATCTTTCTGTACACTTCTATCCCCAAGCCCTTTCCTCCCTTCCCCAAATAAATGAAATGTACCTTCCTGGGCACTTGGTCTCTAACCCAAAAATTAAGGACACTCAAGAATGACTGTTCCCTGTAGCTCCTGAAGTACCTTCTATGGAGCTTACTTAACCCAATTGTTATGACAGACCCCCTTCTGATTGCTCCTGTATACAAATAGTTCCTTCTAGTCATTCACTTTCAAAGTTCTCTACCTGCTGTTACACCTGAATATTTCCCATGTGACCTTAATCTGCAGAATCAGCTTCTATCAATCATTAAGTTTTCTTGTTCATGAGAATGTCTTTTTCTCTACGGTTTTGGGGGAACTAGGAAAATTCATTCTTTTTAGGGGAGTGATTATTTGATACGTGGTTGTGCCTTTACCCAAAACGTGGTCATATTTAGTTTTTTTCTTTCTCATGTCTTCCTTAAAAAAGGAGTAAAACTAACCAAGACCTCTTTCATTGTACTGGACATAGATGATTATGAATGCCTTCCAAATAAATCCCAGTGGCCCATGAGACAAATGATTTTGAGCCCACTATGTGTGTGACCCATAATCTTTATAGTTTTTAAGAATATGTGTTGGGAAGTAATTATAAGAGGCAGATCACTGCAGCAAAAGAAAGTGAGAAAGAAATCAATGGTACTGAATCTTAAGAGTCTGTCAAGCAAGAAGCCAGGGTAGGAGACATGTAGTTCAGAAAAGTTCGACTCCTTTTGAACCTTTATATTCTCTAATCCTTAAAACAGGTTTGCTCTCTTGTTCAAATTCACTTAAGATCCAAAACAGCTGGGTAAAATCTGGAATAATATAGGGTTACTGTTAACATGTTTAAATTGAGATCAAATCTTAATCTTTTTCTTTTTCTTTTCTTTTCTATTTATTTGCTTCAAAGGGTTTCAGGGGCAGTGATGTGAATTATTCCGCATGTGCTTGATAGATTTCAGGCTTTATGAGAGGCAAGATGCTCGCTGACTTTGTGAGCATGAAAAGGCCACTCTGACCGGGGTTTTCAGATTCAGTTAGTCTGAAAGTAATGACTCATGTGGGTAATTATTCCCACAAAGGCGAAAGACTTGTCTAATTGGACTAGGTAGGTAGCCCAACAGGTGACTTATACCAGCTTGGCTTTTTGTTTAAGGCAAGCAGAAATTGTTTAGATGATAAATATTATTCCAATTTGTAACAAGGTTCACAAATTTAATTTTCAAATTGCCGAGTTTTGAGATAGTTCTATCTCAGAAAGCTAGGATATCACCATATCCTATGGCTTTGCTCTTCTTCCCTTCTTGCCTTAACCAAGATTTATAAGCAATTGCAATCATCATTTTTCCTTTTCTCCCTTTCCAAGACTTCTGGAGAAAGCATCAAAATCAAATGAAAACTTTTCCTCAAAGAGCCACAGTAAACTGACTAATGTAACAGGTACCTTACTCATAATTCAGCTGCAACATAGGATACTTATATTGGATGATCTTATTTCCTCTTCATGAAGATGTAAATTTGACACTTTTATTTAGTGAATGAGTTAAAAATAGCTTTATCTTCTCTGTGTGACTTTTTTTTTTCTCACTGCTCAAGACATATCCCTGGAGAGGTATCCCTAGGTTTTATAGATCTCTCGTCATTTTCCCTAATGAGAGAAAATGTCAAGTGTCTTTAAAAACATATGATTTTAAATCTGTGACATAATTATAAAAATGACATTTAGACACCCTTTTTTCTTACTTACAAAAAAGAAATGCCACCCACCCTATTTAGTTTGTATTTGGTTCTGGAGAACTGTTCATTTGAGTACATTACGTGTGTATAAAACAGCTATGCTGGTTTAAGAAATATCAGATATACAAAACAAATCAGTAGAGGGGTGTTTAGTCCCTTTAGAATAGTCTTCTTCACTTCACAGAATAATTTGCACTCGTGTTCCTTTCAATGCGATTTTTGTGCATTTGCGTATGAATTTGTATAAACAGAATTTTTGCAGATGTACTTATTAGTGTTAAAATTAGTACTTCGGTTTTATTGCATTAGTCTAATCCAAATAGTTGTGGCTTTAAAAAAAAAAGACACACTTTCACTTGAATTACTCAGAAAATGAAATCATGTAAGTTATAGATTCAAACTGGAAGGGAATTAGAAGTATTTAATGAGATATGTATCCATTTAGTTCTTTAATGTTGACCTTGCAGTTAGAATGTAGTCGGAGAAAAGCTGAGCGGCATTTTCAATTCAAGCCTGCTCTCAGTTTGGTAGTGTTTGTAAGTGTGCTTGTGTTTGGTGTAAGAAGCTGGCTTAAATTTAACAGCCTAAAAATGATGAAAGGCGCATTTTTTACAGCCTTTTATTCAGCGAGTGGCAAAGGAAACGGAAGGAAGCTTAAAATCACTGTATGTGCTTTTCATCTTAATATATGCCTTTCAGCACAGATATATGTAATAATGTTAAATGCTATTTGGCCCTTGTTCACCTCCACCCCACCCCTTCCCAATGATCTTTTTTTCAAACTTGCAAATTTGAGACATCTTTTGAAACTCCCTCCCCCCGCCCCTCACTGTCCTGAAGCCTGTGAAGATGACACACACTCTTGAGTCACTCACACCAAAAAGAACTGGTCAGAGTGGGAAGGGAGAGGATTTATATACACAGATTTTTAAAAGAAAACTATCGAATGCAGTTGATGCAGTTTTGCCAGGGACAATGACACTCGTGAGACCGGCCAGGCTGTCTATGACCGTCATAAAGATCATATTCAGAAATGATGGAAAGGTTAGCGAAGCGGATTGTCAAACAAGAAGAGGCAGAAACGCGGGGCAAAGGGGTGCGTTCCCGTTTTGTAGACTTAATGGAGAGACCCCCAGGCGCTGCTTGAAAGGAGAGCTGGGCGCGCCCTTCGGACCTTTTGAACTCTGGCCGCTCGACAAAAACCCCCTTTTGAAAAAACGGCGTTCACTGGGCGTCAGAATTAAGCAACACCAAATCAAGGCGCTAATATAAACGTGCTGGGTTTAGGACTGTGCGTTTGGTTTGGTTCTCGACCTTGTGGATTAGTATCAGGTGCTAATTTCAAACATCTGGGGCAGCTCTTTGGAGGAAATAAAGAAACGGCATACTTTTTAAACATTTTTTTAAAATTTTTTTAAAATGTTTTATTTCTAGGAGAGAGAGAGAGAGAGACAGCGTGAGCAGGGGAGGGTCAGAGAGAGAGGGAGTCACAGACTGAAACAGGCTCCAGGCTCTGAGCTGGCAGTCAGCACAGAGCCCGACGCGGGGCTCGAACCCACGAACCGCGAGATCATGACCTAAGCGAAAGTCGGACGCTTAACCGACTAAGCCACCCAGGCGCCCTAAACTTTTTTTTTTTTTTTAATGCTGGAAGAGGTGGGGTGGGGGGAGGGTTGCATTTCTTGCCACAAGCACCCCAGTAGCATTAATTATGCACAAAGGGAGTGACTGTGAAGGCAGGAAAAACCGTCTCTCTGCCTTTCTCCAGCTCCTGCTGGGAACTGAGGGTCGGGCCCGGGAGGCACGATTTGCGCGCAAAGGGGCCGTGCGCTGGCCGGGAGCGGGCGCTGGCCGAGGGGCCCTAGTCTGCGCGCGAAGGTAGGCAGGCGTGTAGGGGCAGCCGGATCTGCTTCCTACAATCATCCAGGGTCTTGTGGACGCCCGGTCCGGGGTTCTCCCCAAAGAGTGGCTTGGAGAGCACTGAACTTGCAGTGGAGTTGTTCTTTCTCCTTTTGAATGTGAAAACAAAGGACCTCATTGAGCCTCCCGGTCTGAGGGTGTTGGTGAGTTTCAGACCCGTGTCCTGGCTGGTAAATCATCCACACTTGCGCTCCCATCCCAGACTCCTCGGTTTTGAGAGCCGTGGAGCCCACGGCGCGATCACATTTGTCCGGGTAGTCCGGTCGGCGGAGAGCCCAGGGGCGGGCGTCTGCAGAGGCGCGGGCACCCTCAGCCCCCCGCGCGGGCCACCGTGGGTTGCTGCTTTCGCGCGCGTCGCCTCCTCCGGCCGGCGGCCCTTCTTATTTCAGCACAAAGAGTTTGAGGTGCATTGCTTTCTTTGGCGTAAAGCCCTCGCCGGGTCAGAGTGAAATCTCCGCTTTTTTCAGGAGCATTGTAACACAAAAGGTTTAAGGGGGGGAAATGTTAAAAGGAAGCCCTTTTCTCTTTAGGCTGAATGCAGTGAGGAGATTAAAACTTTCATTTGAGATTTTGCGGTATTCATGGCGGTGGGACGCTGAATAGGACTGAGTCAAAGCCCCCAGCGCGGCTGTGTGCCCTTTTATCTCCGGCACATCTTCAGACACAGGTTGTTTTGCACTTGAAAGAGGGGAGAGAGGGGAATGTGGGATTTTGACAGCTGATATTGGCCTCTGAACTCTTGATGGGGATTTTCTAATTAACCCCAAGTACCCATCAGGTGGCCAACATGGAATAGTTTCTGTCAGAGAGGGCAAAAGTTTCCCATTTTGATCAAATGGTTGGGGACAATTTTTAACATTCAGAGTGAGGAAATTTAGGAGGGGTCTCTGCTCACAGAGTTTGAAAAGCCAGATGGAGCGGGTTGGGCTGGGAAGGGCGGCCTGAGGACACCAGGTACTGGGCTGTTATCACCTTGACATGGGCAGCATCAGGACACTGGGGAAAGGTGAGTGTAGTTCCTGAGAGTCAGAAAATAACACTGTTTGCTTTACAAAACGAAGCCAGCTCAGAAATTTGAGTGGAGATCTCTAACCTGTGGTTTACTCTTATGTTTGGACTTGGGGAATACCCATTTGTCTGTTAGCTGGTTTTAGTTCTAATTCAAACCTCTGACTCTTAGCCAGGACCTGGATGCATGTGCTGAAATAAATTCCACCTTGTTTTCCTGAAGGCAGCTCTAGTTTAAGAGATTAGGTAGAAATGGTAGATCAGTCTTTGTAAATGAAGAGAAAACGACTGATTCATCGGTTCAAGAGCGAAAGGGTGAGTTGTTTTAGAACAAGTCCCAGGAAGAAAGGATAAGTTTGGATGATGAACGTCCAAATCCTAAGTCCCTTGGGGATTCAGATTCAGTGTATTTGGGGGTGAGGTCCCTGGAAAGTATATGCTTGAAAACGGCACCAGGCAGGTGATTCTTCTGGTGGGGCCAAGCTCTAGGGTAATGTTTCCCAGGCTTCTCTGATGGTAACAAGACCAGGAGTACTTGCTTAACACACACACACACACACACACACACACACACACACACACACATTTTAGGTGCCTATCTTCATACTGTAAAGTCCAATGGATATTTCTGAAAGATGTATATTTCTAACAAGAGCTCGCAGAGAGCTCCCAAGGCCCCCAAATCTCTTGGCTTTTCCCCTGTGCCACTGACTGCTGCTTCTCACTCTCCTTTACAGATTCCTTTCCCTTTCCCTGCCCTTTAAACGTTGAGACAATGTCATGGCCTGATCTTTTCTTTTTCTTTCTTTTTCAAGTTTTTATTTTAATTCCAGGGGTGCCTGGCTGGCTCAGTCAGTTAAGTGTCTGACTTTGGCTCAGGTCATGATCTCGTAGTTCATGGGTTCGAGCCCCACTTTGGTCTCTGTGCTGACAGCTCAGAGCCTGGAGCCTGCTTCAGGTTCTGTGTCTCCCTCTCTTTCTGCCCCTCCCCCACTAACACTCTGTCTCTCTCTTTCAAGAATAAATAAACATTAGAAATTTTTTAAAGATTTTTAAAAAAATTTTAATGTTTCTTTCTCAGACAGAGAAACGGACATATAGACAGACAATGTGAGTAGGGGAGGGTCAGAGAGAGAGAGAGGGAGACACAGATTCTAAAACAGGCTCCAGGCTCTGAGCTGTCAGCACAGAGCCTGACGCAGGGCTCAAATCCACGAACCATGAGATCATGACCTGAGCCGAAGTCGGATGCTTAACCGACTGAGCCACCCGGGTGCCCCTTAAAGATTTATTTTAATTCAAGTTATTTAGCATATAGTGTTCTATTAGTTTCGGGTGTACAATATAGTGATTAAGCAATTCTATATGTTACTCAGTGCCCACTCAGCATGGTAAGTGTACTCTTAATTCCCTTCACCTATTTCACTCATGCCGTCACCCTGCTCCCCTCTGGTGACCAGCAGTTTGTTCTCCGTAGTACTCTGTTTCTTGGTTTGTATCTTTTTCCCTTTGCTTGTTTGTTTTGCTTCTAAAATTCCACATAGGAATGCAATGATATGATATTTGTTTCTCTGACTTATTTTGCTTAGCATTATGCTCTTTAGCTCCATTCATGTCATTGCAAATGGATTTCATTCTTTTTCATGGCTGAATAATACACCATTATATATATATAAAACATGTATATAATGTATAATATATGTATGTATATATGTCATATATATAATGTATATGTGTTATATATATTAGATGTTATGTATGTATACATATATAACATGTATAGATAATATATATAACACCTGTATATACATACATATATATACATTATATATGTTATATGTTATATATCACATCTTCTTTATCCATTCATCTATCAATGGAGTCTTCGGCTCCTTCCATAACTTGGCTATTTTATTTTATTTTTATTTATTATTTTTAAAAATGTTTTATTTATTTCTGAGAGAGAGAGAGAGAGAGAGAGCATGAGCAGGGGAGGGTCAGAAAGAGAGAGACACAGAATCTGAAACAGGCTCCAGCCTCTGAACTGGCTGTCAGCATAGAGCCTGACGCAGGGCTCGAACCCATAAACCGTGAGATCGTGACCTGAGCCGAAGCCAGATGCTCAACCAACTGAGCCACCCAGGCGCCCCATAACTTGGCTATTTTAAATAATGCTACTGTAAACATGGGGGTGCATATATTCCTTTGAATTAGTGATTTTGTATTCTTCTGGTAAATACCAAGCAGTTGGATTGCTGGATCATAGAGTAGTTCTATTTTCAACTTTTTGAGGAAACTCCATACTGTTATCCAGAGTGGCTGCACCAGTCTACATTCCCACTAACAGTGCAAGAGGGTTCCTTTTGGCTCCATATCCTCATTGACACCTGTTGTTTCTTATATTGTTGGTTTTAGCCATTCTGACAGGTGTGAAGTGATATCTCATTGTAGTTTTGATTGGCATTTCTCTGATGGTAAGCGATGATGAACATCTTTTCGTGTGTCTGTTGATCATCTGAATGTCTTCTTTGGAGAAACATCTGTTCGTGTCTTCTGGCTATTTTTTTAATTGAGTTATTTGTTTTTTGGATGTTGAGTTTTATAAGTTCTTTATATATTTTGAATACTAAGCCTTTATTGGACATGTCATTTCAAATATCTTCTCACATTCCATGGCTTGCCTTTTAGTTTGGTTGATTGTTTCCTTCACTGTGCAGAAGTTTTTTATTTTGATGTAGTCCCCAAAGTTTATTTTTGCTTTGTCTTCCTTGCCTCAGGGGACCTATCTAGAAAAAAATTGCAATGTCTGATGTCAAAGAAGTTACTGCCTCGGCTCTCTTCTAGGATTTTTATGGTTTTAGGTGTCACATTTAGATCTTTAATCCATTTTGAATTTAATCTTGTGTATGGGTTAAGAAAATGTCCAGTTTCATTCTCTTGCATGTAGCCATCAAATTTTCCCAGCACCATTTGTTGAAGAGACTGTCTTTTTCCTATTGCATATTTTTCCTGCTTTGTGGAAGATTAATTGACCATATAATTGTGGGTTCACTTCTGCCTTTTGTATTCTGTTCTATTGACCTATGTGTCCATTTTTGTGTCAGTGCCATACTGTTTTTGTAACTGTAGCTTTGTAATATAACTTGAAGTCTGGAATTGTAATGCATCCAACTTTGTGTTTCTTTTTGTTAAAAAAATTTTTTAGGGGCGCCTGGGTGGCTTAGTTGGTTAAGCGTCCGACTTTCACTTAGGTCATGATCTCGTGGTTCGTGGGTTTGAGTCCTGCGTCGGGCTCTGTGCTGACTGCCAGCTCAGAGCCTGGAGCCTGTTTCAGTCTGTGACTCCCTCTCTCTCTGACCCTCCCCTGCTCACGCTGTCTCTCTCTCTCTCCTAGAAATAAATTAAAATATATATATATTAAAAAAAATTTTTTTTTAATGTTTATTTTTGAGAGACAGAGCATGAGTGGGGGAGGGGCAGAGAGCTAGAGGGAGACACAGAATCTGAAGCAGGCAGGCTCCAGGCTCCCAGCTGTCAGCACAGAGCCCAACACAGGGATCGAACCCACAAACTATTAGATCTTGACCTGAGTCAAAGTTGGACACTTAACCACCAGAGCCACGCAGGTGCCCCTGTTTTTCTTTTTCAAGATTGCTATAGCTATTCAAGGTCTTCTGTGGTTCCATACACATTTCAGGATTGTTCTACTTCTGTGAAAAATGCCATTGGTATCTTGATAGAGATTACATTAAGTGTGTAGATTGCTTTGGGTATTATAGACATTTTAAAAATGTTTGCTTTTCCAGTCCATGAGTATAGAATGTCTTTCCATTCTTTGTGTCATCTTCAATTTCTTTCATTTGTGTTTTATAATTTTCATAGTACAGATCTTTTAACTCTTTGGTTAGGTTTATTCCTAAGTGTCTTACTTTTCATGCAACTGTAAGTGGGATTGTTTTCTTAATTTCTCCTTATACTGCTTCATTATTGATATATAGAAAGGCAACAGATTTCCATATGTCGATTTTGTATCCTGCAACTTTACTGAATTTGTTAATCAGTTCTAGCATTTTTTTGGTAGACTGTTTCAGGTGTTCTTTCTTTCTTTCTTTTTTTTTTTTTAAATTTACGTGTTTATTTTAGAGAGAGAGAAAGAGAACACAAATGGAGGAGAGGCAGGGAAAGAGGGAGAGAGAGAATCCCAGACAGGCTCTACCCTCTCAGTGTGAGCCTGACGTGGGGCTTGTATCCATGAACTGTGAGATCATAACCTGAGCCAAAGTCAGACACTTAACCAACAGAGCCACCCAGGTGCCCCTTTTTGGGTTTTCTATATGTAGTATCATGTCATCTGCAAATAGTGAAAGTCTTCCTTCTTCCTTATCAATTTGGATGCCTTTTAATTATTTTGTTGTCTGATTGCTGTGGCTATGACTCAGTCTTTAGTTTTCTCTTTTTCTAAATTCACCTCCTTGGTGACCTCATCTACCTTGTGGCCTCCCAATAGACTCCTGAAGTTACAGCTTTAGCTCAGATTTTCTCAAAACTCTAGACTCTTCATCTATCTGATTGCTTGCTTGGATCTCCCCTTGGCCTTGACCTCTGGCCTGGGATAGTCTCTCCGCACCTACGAGAGAAGGCCAGTGTGGCTGGAGCATCATGTAAGAGTGGGAGGAGGATGCTAGAGATGAGGTTGGAGAGGAAGGCAAAGGTCAGATAATTAGGGCCTTGAGGCCATAGGAAGGAGTTTAGTCTCCCTGATCTAACTGAGATATTTAAAGAACACTCTAGCTGTCATGTAGAGAAGGTATTGAAGAAGGGTAAGAAATACAGAAAATGGAAACTCAATAAAGAGTCTTTTGCAATAATCCAGATAAGGGATGATGGTGACTTAGTCCAAGAAGAAGCATTGGAGATGGAGAGAAATGGACAGAGAATGGATAATTTTGAAAATATTATCACAGCCACAATTGGACTGGTTAGAGGATCCGATTTAGAACATGAGGGAAAAAGAGAAATCAGGATAACTTCCAGGTGTTAGACTTAATAATTTCGATGATGGTACCATTTATTGATAGAAGTAGAAGGCAGTAGCTCCTTAATTTTTTCATGTTCTCTCTCTCTCTCTCTCTCTCTCTCTCTCTCTCTCTCTCTCTCTCTCTCTCTCACACACACACACACACACACACACACACACACACACTTGTAAGACACAGTAGTAAACTGGAGGGGATTTGCAGATGTCTATATGAGGTTTGGTGAATTTTTTTCATTGTATTTTCTTTATATATCCTGTAATGATGGTAAGAAAAATAAAATACAAAGTACTAAGGAAGATGTGTCAAATGTTTTTAAAAATAACTCTGCAATAGAATCTTCTAAAAACTGTAATGCTGGATTTGCTTTGGAACCCTGCTTGGAAACAATGAGCTACATTGCTTTAGTGAACATGACTTTTTTTTTTTTTTAATATCAGGTTTCAAACTTGAAGTAGCTACACCCAATCCTGATCAAGACTGTTTAGTGGTAAGCTCCTCAACTTTTTTTTTTTTTTAAATGTTTTTTTTATTTATTTCTAGGAGACAGAGAGCGTGAGCAGGGGAGGGTCAGAGAGAGAGGGAGTCACAGACTGAAACAGGCTCCAGGCTCTGAGCTGGCAGTCAGCACAGAGCCCGACGCGGGGCTCGAACCCACCAACCGCGAGATCATGACCCAAGCGAAAGTCGGACGCTTAACCGACTAAGCCACCCAGGCGCCCCTAAGCTCCTCAACTTTTTAAAAAACTCAACCTTTTTCACACAGGAGACAAAATTAGAAATAGTTTTCCAACCATTCAAAAATGTCAAGAATTGAAATGAAACTTAAGAACTTTTAAGGTCTCCATTGAAATCGCTTGTATTATTTCTAATGGATTTAAAATCCAGTCGAATATTTCCATTTGTCTATTTGTTTATTCAATTATTTATTGAGGCTTGCTAAGTGCCAGGTACTATTCTAGGCACGCAAATAGCTAATACATCGAAATAACAATGAAGCTCTAAGTTACAGAATCAGCTTGCTTGCCATTAGCTCATCTGTCATCTGGTCTATGTGAAGGGAGAGGGTGGAAGCCACCACCTGCAGCCTCACCTGCGTGGCCTCCAGCCCCTCTTTATCCAGTACTCTGTGTTCCTTGGGCACCCAGAACTCCTCCAGTAGCTGCATGGTGCTCTGCAGCTCTCTGCCAAAGAAGAGATTCTTGGCCAGGCTCAATCCATCGGGCAGAAAAGTGAGGTCCAGGCGTGGCTCATTTTGTTGGCTGGTTTTGGGGCTCATGCAATTGCTGGCATAAAAGCAGTGGCTGCTTTCAGAGGATGCTTGGGTAGCTGCATAGCACCCCTGATGGCCCCAGAATCCAATCGGCCAGCCTCCTAAGCTGACATCTCCTGGCACACCCAGGTGCTGTGGTGCTGTGTGTAAGGTGCTCTCTCTTAACCAGTTCTAGTCAGTGAGCAGAATTGTTATGAACAAAATTGTGTCCTCCTTCTCCCTAAATTCACATGTGAGGTCCTACCTTCCAACATGACTATGTTTGGAGACAGAGCCTTCATGGGGGGATATTAAGGTTAAATGAGATCATAAGGGTGGGGCTGGTTTGAAGAGAAACAGGGAAACAGACACACAGAGGAAAGGCCATGTGAGGACATGGAGAACACAGTGAGAAGACGGCCATCTGCAAGCTAAGGAGAGAGGCCGATACCTTGATCTTGGACATCTTTTTTTTTTTTTAATGTTTTATTTATTTTTGAGACAGAGACAGAGCATGAGAGGGGGAGGGGCAGAGAGACAGGGAGGTACAGAATCCGAAGCAGGCTCTGAGCTGTCAGCACAGAGACCGACACGGGGCTCGAACCCACAAATGTGAGATCATGACCTGAGCCGACGTCGGAGGCTTAACCAACTGAGCCACCCAGGTGCCCCTCCAGCCTCTTTACTTCTGAGAAAATTAATTTCTGCTGTTCAAGACACCTGGTCTGCAGCATTTGGTTGTGGTAGGCCTAGCAGACTTTTAGGAACTGGGCCAAATGCAGGGGTTATCAAACCTGAGGCGCTTTAGGCACTATTCATTAGCCTGGGTTTGCCCCTCAGAAATTCCGATTTGACTGGCTCGGTGTGTAGCCTGAATGTTTTAGAAGTTTCACAGGTAAGCCTAAATGTCAACTAGAGTGAGAACTGCTGAGGGAATGGGTATGAAACTTCAAGGAAACAGATTCAATTCTACCGGAAAAACAAACAAACTTTTGTTTTGCATCTGCCTGACAAAATGGGGAAACCCCCTTCACTGAAAGTATCTAAGCAGACATTGGTAAGAGTGCACCTGATCACCAGAGGACCATTCCTGCCAGCAGATGGAACATCTGTCCTGTCACCCCAAAGGTCCGTCTTCCCCTTCACCTGGCCCCATACACTGTGGACGATCTACGAGGGCCCCCACGATTGATGTCACTCTGTAGTTTCTGATCCCACCACTCATTCCCTGCCATGTCTTACGTGGCTGTTTCTCTGTGCCCTTCTAGGCCCTCATCGTTAATGGAGAGGCTAAACTTGATGTATCCTATGGTTTTTTCCAGATCTCAGATTTCTTCATTTTAATCAAGTAAAAATATAGCTTCCTGATTGTAACAGGAGATGAGAATTAAGTTAGCAACTTCAAGCCATATCGAGTTCCTCTCCAAGAGAAAGGCAGATTTAGTCAATGAGCTATGCCTCTTTCAACACAAATTGAATTAGCGGAAAATGAAAGGGTCACCTGCTGAAGATGTCCCTTTGGCCCTGCGCGAGAAATGCTTTCTTAGCCTGACTGCCTGGGAAAGCTTAAATTTGTTGCGGGCACACCTGTCATCCTCATTGGTAGGGTTGTTTTGTTTTGTTTTGTTTGCCGTAAGATGCTTGTTATCCTGCAAGTCAGTCCAGTAGGTCAATACAGAAAAGAGAGGCAGTTTCAGACATTTAAATGATGTCTGTACACCCTAACCAGTGCTGGAAATCGTGGACTTTTGTGGAAGGGGAGACTTCAGAGGCCCTTCTTCCCTTAGCCTTAGAACCTGCCTTGGGTTTGCCTTCCCATGGGTTGTGTGCTTCCTTGTCATGGATTTTGGGACCCAGCCTACTCTTGTGACTTTGGATACTCCTCCCCAACTTTCCCCTTTGAGATTCTCTCCCAATAAGGGTAGCTAGAGACTAGGGTGCACCCTGCTTTGCTGCCCCTTTCATGCCACATCTGAAGCTAGCTGTGACATTTTGATATTGAACTGTTTTATGACTGATAATGTGAGAAACAGGCCGGAAATAACAAGAGTAGCCAACTTGAAGATACTACTGTGATTTTAAAGAATTATATATTTTTAAGTTTATTTATTTATTTTGAGATAGAGAAAGAGTGCGCACTTGAGGGGAAGGGGTGGAAAGAAGCGGGGGGGGTGGGGGGGGGAGAGAGAGAGAAACCGACCCAAGCAGTCTCCACACTTTCAGTTTGGAGCCCAATGCAGAGCTTGAACTCACAAACCGTGACATCATGATCTGAGCTGAAACAAAGAGTTGGACTCTTAATGACTGAACCTAGGTGCCCCAATTTTAAAGACTTTTAGAATTCAGAGTCAAAGCCCCTGGCCTCCTTTCATCTTTCTGAGATGGAAACTAAAAGCCTATAATGAGAATGGACATTATTAACTTCTTATTCTGTGTTAACCTCTTAGGCATTCTCAGGGTTTATTGGGAAACAGACCCATAGCGCGTGCACACACACATACACACACACACACACACACACGAATATATACACATAGGGATAGACATATATAAATAGAGAGAGGTATTTATTTTAAAGAATTTTGGAGGCTAGAAAGCCTGAAATCTGTAGGGCAGGCTGGCAAACGAGAAACTCAGGCAGAATTGATGCTGCAGTTTTGAGGCAGAATTCCTTCTTTGGAGAACCTTTCTTTCTCTTAGGACCTTCAACTGATTGAATGAAACCTACCCATATTCTCAAGGGAAATCTCCTTTCCTTAAGGTCAGCCAGTTTAAGTATTTACCACTTCTTCAAAACACCTTCACAGCAACACTTAGGTTAGTGTTTGATGAAATAACTGAGTGTTATAGCCTAGCTAAGTTGACACCTAAAACTAACCATTAGCTGGCCAGCAACCTCTGGGCCCAATATTTGATTCTGTGTCTGGAGTCCCCTGGAATTCACGGGGAAACATTATTTATGACCTCAATTTCTCTTTCTTAAATGATCCTAGTCTCTCAGTGGAGATTGCCCCCATTGAAAAATTAGTTTTGAAAGTCAAAGTCAAAGAGGGTGATAGAATGACGTTGATGGAAAGAACCTTTACAGAAGCTCTCTTAAATAATTGTCACTTCACTAATTCAGATAAAACCCTGCTTTCCATTCTCTTTATACAGAGCCAGGCTTGAGGCCCTATGAATCCTCCTGGTTTGTTGAGCACTCAGTAACACACTATGCGTGTCTACCCTCGTCGGCTGAGCTGTATACTTACCAACAGTGAGTTGTCTGTTCTCAAACTTGTTTATGCCAGTTGCTCTTGCTACTCTTTCCTTAATTGTAAATCAAGGGGCTTGACCAGATCATCTTTCTGTCCCTCTTCTCATCATCCTCCCCTGATTTCTTTCCTCTCTAAACCTCAACCAACCAAAGGCAGAAGAGCAGTGGGCACACTCTAGGACCTGTCAAAGATGTACCTCTTTGTTGAAGATATACCACTGGAATTCAAAAATATTTCAATGGGCAAAACTACTCTTTGGTAGGTCTCCTTAATCAATCATGATGGTACTGCTGTGTAATGTTTGGATTGTACAGCTGTATATAGATCCTAATGAGGCTGGAAAGAGGGCAAGATGGGCAGGGTGGTCATGTCAGATGGCGACAAGGTTGGCGGGGGCTCGGCCGGGCCATCTCCAATGGCCCAGGCATGAATGAGTGCTGTTGGCTTTTGTGGCCTTCAGGTTCTGCCTGATTATTGGTCACTAGCCCATGCTATAAGAAGAAGACACAGTAAACATGGTTCTGATGGGTGCTGGAGCCTCTAATAATAAGTCTAATCAATCTTGCTGACACTTCCTCTTTCAGCTAGTGCTGTGACAAATTGTTTCTTTGCTGAAGTTCATCCCACATATCAGTGGTGTGTGTGTGTGTGTGTGTGTGTGTGTGTGTATGGGTGTGTATTTTGGGGTTAGGGATTGCTTAAGGAAGTGCCTAAATTTTAAGAAACCATGGAGTGCGTGGTGGAGGTCACGAAGTAACTAGTTCTCAGTTTATCTCATGTGGGTCTTCTCATTTAATTTTATTCCCAAATGGAGAAAGTGGCTTTTATTTCTAGTCTGTGAGAATTTCTACTTTATGTTTTGGAATGTTTTAGCTTCAACTGACTAAATGAAAAGTTCCTTTATTGAGTTATTGTATATAATTTAAATCCCTTCTCTGGAACCCTAGGCATGCTGACATTTCCATAAAATATTCCTATCCAAGGCAGGAAGATTTCCATTGGGAAAAAATTTAGTAACAGAAACCTTTGTCTGTCTGTATCCATTGATAAAATCCACTGGTTTTGCTCTCTCCATGTATTGTGGGTATACCCTCCACTTTGTATCAGTAATTTTGAGTTTCTGATGTAGAATTTCATACATTTGAGGATTGGAGGAAAATTTGGGGGGAAAGAACCTTGTAACAATGACATATGGTTACGGGGTCTCTTAGGGTCTTTTGAGTTACAGCATTCTTTGTACTATATTTTTGTATATTTTATCAGTAATTTTATTCAAGTGTCATACTAGCACCTTAATGCCAATATGTGATAATCTTGTTATTTCCTGGCCCATATATTTTTATATTCTCTTTCTCTATACTCCACTTTAGTAACTAGAACCATGAAGCTCAGAGCTTGGCATCCTAGACTTTTCTCTCTCTTTTGTGCTCTCCACCTAGGGAAAATATATAATTTATCCCTCATATTAGAACTGTTTTGTAAATCCAAGGGGGCACTGTTGATGATTAGGCCAGGACAACAGATATAGATTGAAATTGTATTGGGCAAACTGGGACCTAAGGTCTCCAAATGATCTCTATTGTACTCCTTAAATGCCATTCAACCTGTTTCCTCCTTTCACTTGCCTTTGCCATTGCTTTGGTTTAAGCCCTCATCAGCCCTGACCTGGACTGTTATACTAGCTTCCTAACTAGTCTCTCTGCTTCCAGGCCTGGCCTTCTTCAATTCATCCATGCCACGCAGGTCACACTCTGGCTTAAATCATCTCAGTTGCTCTATGGACTAGAGGATAGAGACCAGACTCCTTAGTATAGAACACAAGGCCTGGGGCGTCTGGGTGGCTTAGTCGGCTAAGCGTCCGGCTTTCGCTTAGGTCATGGTCTCGCGGTTCGCGGGTTCTAGCCCCGTGTCGGGCTCTGTGCTGACTGCCAGCTCAGAGCCTGGAGCCTGTTTCAGTCTGTGACTCCCTCTCTCTCTGACCCTCCCCTGCTTGTGCTGTCTCTCTCTCTCCTAGAAATAAATAAAACAGTAAAAAAAAAAGAACACAAGACCCTTCTTGATGGCTTTTTTCATTTCCAGCATCATTCCTGCCCATTTCTTCTCTGCATCCACTTTAGTCTTTCTGACTTGCTTGCACTACCCGACACAAACCATCATGTGTCATGTTTTTGTGCATGATATTCTTTTGCTTAAATTGCTTAGCCCTCTGGCTGCCTGCATGAAATAATTCAAGATTTGGCTCAAAGGATCATGGACTTTAATAATATTACAATGTGTGTATTTAGCATAAGAATACGTTTTCAAGAAGTTTTGGGCCTCAGGACCCCTACTGATCTTTGTGTGAACTTTAAACAAGGGACCTCTGGGCAATTACAGCTCCCATAAGCTCACAGTTGGAAGGCAGAGATTGGCCTAGATTTTGGACCACCATTCCTACCCACTTTTTGTTCAGTGCACGGACTGTATTCCAAACCAAAGTTGCAGGTCATGCCAATACTCTGCACGTAGTAGAGCCTGTGGAATATCTGATGGCTGAACTTCTTCTAGGCTGTGAAATCACCTAGTTTCATCATTGTCACACCAAGTCTACCGAAGGGCATGTGCTGTAACGCCACCCTCCCTGTTGGCTACTCTCTTCTCTCTGAAGTTTCCCTCTTACTTGCTGCCATCGTCCTCCAGCCCCATCACACTGGACTCTTCCCAGTGAGTCCTTTGGTCATTTGTTTCATTTTCTTGCCATCTCTTTTGGCTGGTAAATGCCAGTTCAGATTGTCCATGTCTTTTTGTTTTTCAGAACGATATTGACTTACGTCATTACACGTAACCTTACCTTCTTGACCTGCTCATTTGGTAAGCGCAGCAATTTATAGTCATCATTATTCATGTGATTTCTTGGTGAGAATATATGCTTTTATAGTATTTCTGAGGTTGCCAATGAGAGCAACTTAATCTGAATAAAGTTAAGGAAAAGGGGTCTTAAGTATGTGGATTCTGCTATGTCTAGTGGACACCAGGGACAGGGTTGCAGCGGCCTCAGAGCACCTGGGACGAGACACAAGAATGCCATCAGGACTCTCTGTCTCTTGCATTTCCTAAACCATTTCCTAAGCATGTCTGCTTTATTTATCTCTCTGCTAAATTGTTGTCTCTGTTTTTCTGGCTACACAATAACAAAAAAAGGTCATTGAGAGGCTGTGGGTTTTTGTGGTGCAATTTTGTCTGTCTGAGGGATTGAATGACTCTCTTAATGCCACTTCTAAATTTCTGAGCCAAAGTGTTGGTGTTTCAGTGTGAGCCAGATGTACTGTCCTGGACCAGTGGGAACATCAAATAAGAGCATGGTAGCGCCGGGGCGGCTCAGTCGGTTAAGCGTCTGACTTTCGCTTAGGTCATGATCTCGCAGTTCGTGGGTTCGAGCCCCGCGTTGGGCTCTGTGCTGACTGCCAGCTCAGAGCCTGGAGCCTATTTTGGAGTCTGTGTCTCCTTCTCTCTGACCCTCCCCTGCTCACACTGTCTCTCTCTCTCTCTCTCTCCTAGAAAAAAAAAAAAAGAGCATGGTAGCTTCTACAGCAATCATATAGAGACAGAGCAGGAAGGGAGAGGTCATTAATTCACTCTCAACAAGGGTTTACCATGTACCCGATGTGTGTCCACATGGTGCTAGACACCGGAGAGATAGTGGTGAGCAAGCAGACCGGCTCTCTTGCAGCTTATATTATAACAAGGGAGATAAACCATTAACGAGGAGCCAAATAAGCAGTGTTAAGTTGATAATGGGTATAAATAAGATCAAAGAAGGCTATTCTGAAGAAGTGACCTTTAAACTACAAGTTGAAAGATGACAGTGAATGAGCTCTTGTAAGAGCTGGGGTAAAAATCTCCCATGCTTGTCAGAGACAAGGGGAGAGAAAGTGCAAAGGCTCTGAGTTGGAGGGAAGGTGTGGGGGTCTGGGAATCAGAGGCAAGCCCTCTAAGATAACAGAGTGAGTTGAGGATGAAAGTGTTCTGAGATGACGTTGGCCAGGAAACACTTGCATGCCACCGTAGTGACACTCTGCCATGGAAAGGTTTGGAGAGGAGTCAGCATTGCCAGGTCTAGAGGCTGTATGGGAGGCATGGATATTGGACAGGTGGGTGTGAATATTGGGAGACCGGGAGCTTTGGGCACTATGGACTGTCCTCACCTTACGGTGGTTCAATTTTCAGCTTTTCAGCTTTACCATCGTGGGAAGGCAATATGCATTTTGTAGAAACTGTACTTTGAAGCGTGAATTTTGATCTTTTCCTGGGCTAGTGATTTGCAACAGGGTCCTCTCCTGTGGTGCTGGGCAGGGGCAATGAGCCACAGCTCTAGGTCAGTCCTGCCGTTCACATGGTTACACAACCAATACACTTAGAATCATTCTGTTTTTCATTTTCAGTATCGTATTCGATAAATTGCATGAGATATCCCATGATTTACTATAAAATAGGCTTTGCGTTAGATTTGCCCCAGCTGCAGGCTAATAATGTAAGTGTTCTGAGCATGTTTAAGGTCGGTGAGACTAAGCTCCTTTGTTCAGTGGCTTGGGTATATTAGATGCATTTTCAATTTATAGTATTTTCAACTGAGAGTGGGTTTATCAGGACATAATTGAGGAAGATCTGTAGATGGTTTGAACTCTGATGATATTAGTGGAAATCCATTGGGTATTACTTGGATATGGAAATGAGGGAAAGAAAAGAATCAATAATGTTCCTAGGATTTAGCTTGAATAACTGGGTGGGTCATTGTGGTGTCATTTACTGAAAAGCCTGGAAGAAGTTACTGCCTGGGGTGGAGGAATGGGGTAAAATCAGTAGGTCCATTTAGATGACTAATTCTGAGATGTCTGTAGGATATCCATTTAAAGTTGCCAAGCAGTCACTCCGATACATTCATTTGGAGCTGTTAAGAGAGATCTAGGCTAGACATTGAAATTTGGAAGTACATACATAAATCAGTATTTCAAGTGGTAGCACACATCATGTGCTTCACACCCAACATGGATCATTTAACACTCCCTCCTTTACATAACAAAATGTTTCTCATAGTAATCATGTCATAATTGGTAATACTCCAGTTTTCTTGATTTATTCTTTAGTTTTAAAATTTTAAAAAATAATTAAAATGAAAAGAATGCATTTTCATTTTAAAGATGTTCTTCAAATTTAGTAAAATACTTATGAAGTATACTTTATACTTACCAACAAAAATATTACTCTTTCTCATGTGCTACACTCATTTCACTGTTTTCTTTTTAATTTTTTAATGTTTTATTTATTTCTGAGAGAGAGAGAGAGAGAGAGAGAGACAGCATGAGCAGGGGGGGGGTCAGAGAGAGGGAGAGGGAGACACAGAATTGGAAACAGGCTCCAGGCTCTGAGCTGGCTGTCAGCACAGAGCCTGACGCGGGGCTCGAACCCATGAACGATGAGGTCATGACCTGAGCTGAAGTCGGACGCTTAACTGACTGAGCCACCCAGGTGCCCCCTTATTTCACTGTTTTAAAATTTGAAGACAAATACTCTGAATGTTCACAAAGAATGACAGGATTGAAAGAACTCAACTTTGATTTTGTCATTTTTATAGTCACTGTGCTGTCACTTTATTTTGAATCAGCTGTGGAATCACAGGAATAGATGGTAATCCAGGGGTTAGAGACATGAACAGTATCTGACACAAAATTGAATAACTTCAAAGTATTGAAAGGAATGCATGTAGCTAAGGCTGCAGATGTTCTGTGGGAGAAGGGAAGGGCTGACTGAATAAATGTTTTTTTCCCAGATTCCCTGTAGAATAGAACACTTGAAAAGTAACAAAAATATGATAATTTGAAGCTTCACATGTTTATTAAAACTCAACAATTAAACCATTGTTTAGAACATAAATCAATAAAAGAAAGCTTTCCCTCTAAAAGGAGTATTTCATGACTGATGGGGTCCAGAACTGGTGATACTAAAAATCAGACCCACACACAACTGATCGTATTGTTGCTTAGAAAATCTCTGTAGACCATCCACTCTCTTATTGCTGGCACCAGGCATGAGCAGTGGCCTCTGCCCTGCCCTGGGCATGCCTTTAATTTTAAGCCTGGGAAGGACATACATCTGGGGAAAAAAGACTAGGACCACACCTTGCCGCAGTCTTATATGCAGGGGGTTAAGGAAAGAAGGATGAACCAGCGAACGAGGCATGGAAAGAGCAGCCAGTGAAATAGGAGGAAAATCAGGCGTCTAATTTCACAGAAGCAAAGACAGAAATAGTTTCAAGGAGAGTGCGGTTGGTGGGGCCCCGTGCTGCTCAAAGATCATGTGAGATGACGACTGAAACGTGACCTTTGAGTTCTGCAGCCAAGATCTCTTTGCCGACTTTGACAAGGGCAGTTTCAGGGACTTGATGGAAGCGGCAGCCAGGTAGAAGAAGCTAGACAGTGATCAGGAGCTGGTCACAGAGGCACCATGCGTCTGGACAGCTGAGGTGTAAAGTTTTGCCGAAAAGGAGACAAAAAAATGAAGAGCAGCTGGTGGGAATCTGGATCAAGGAATGTTTGAGACTGCATATACTGGAGTCTACCTGTATCCTGACAAGAAAGATTTAACAGAGGAAGATTCAGATGATGCAGAGAAAGGGAATAACTGAAGGCGTACAGTCCTGGAGGAAGTGAGAGGGACGAGAATCTGGAGCAGTGTTTCTCAGTGATTCTCTGATGATATTAATGCCGGTGATCTGTGGACCCCATTTCGAGTAGTGGAGGTCTGCGACATGGGTTGGAAAATGGCATTTGATAAAAATTAGAGAAAACTTTGGTGCATTTGAATATAAGCTTTAAAATTCTGTGAAATTAAAGCACCATAAACATGAGAGAGGGAAAAATATTTGCAATTTATGTGACAAATGGTTAATTATATTCATGTTGAAAGAATATACAAAGTCATAGGAAAAAAAACAACACAGTAATAAATAGACAAGAGATGTGAACAGGTAATTCACAAATGAAGAGCTCAATAAACAAAAAATTCTATCTCCATAGTAATGAAGGTAATTAACTGAGATATGCTACCATACTCATCAGGTTGGCAAAACGTGAAAAACTGACAGTTCTAGAGGTGAATTAGAGTGAACTCCCAAACACAGCTGGTGGAAGTAATTTGGTAATACTTAATAGAGTTGAAGACGCTCCTACACTAAAATAATAAAAACGCCACTTCTAGACCTGTATGCCAGAGAAATTCTTGTATATATTACACAAAAATGCACACATGAATAGTAATTACAATGTTGTTTATAATGGAGAAAAGTGACAAGCAACTTAATGTCCACCCATTGGAGAATAGAAAAAAATTTTTTTAATGTTTATTTTTGAGAGAGGAGGGGAGTGGGAGGGGCAGACAGAGATGAAGACAGAGTACTGGAAGCTTGCTCTAGCTGACAGCAGAGATCCTGACTTAAGCCGAAGTTGGATGCCCAACTGACTGAGCCACTCAGGCACCCCAGAATAGAAAAACCTTTTTAAAGTGTTGCGTGAGGGGCATCTGGTTGGCCCAGTCAGCAGAGCATGCAACTCTTCATCTCAGGGTCATGAATTTGAGCCCCATGTTGGATGTAGAGATAACTCAAATAAATAAACTTAAAAAATTTTTTTAATTAAAATATTGACTAAAAAAAGTAAGGCATGGATTTGTAGGTACAATATGATAGCAATTTCTATAAAGTTTAAAACTTATGAGACAAAGCTATATATTGTTTATCAATTCACATAGGGAAAAGTATAAAATATTCATGAGTCTCATAAATGATTAAAAAATTTAGGTTAGTGGTTACTTCCAAGGAAGAAGGAGGGAGAGATGGAATATCCGAGAGGGAAATAGAGGGATGAGTGTGTCAGTAATGCCTTATTTCTTCAAAAGAAATATGAAACACACATGACCACAATTTTAGGATTGAGTGGAGCTGAAGAGTAGATACAAGAGTGTTTGCTTGGGATTCTCTATTTTTCCCTGTGTTTGAAACTTAAAGAATAAATTTCAAGAAAAGGAGTAAACAACATTAAGTTCCCGTCACTTGGAAGTGAACAGTAGTTCTTTTCAGAATCATCATGAAAAATCATGAAAAATCTTCATTGGACTCAAGGCTTCCAGCCTAAACATTTTCCTAGTTGCCTGCATTTCACCCTAGTAAGTAAAGAACGAGATTGGAGTGGGGGTGGGGGATAGAACCGAAACTACTATTGTCTGGTGGGTAGGGCACAGAGAGGGTAGTAGATGATGAGGAAGAGCTTGAAGACCAGGCACTCCTAATTTTCTCACAGGTCCCTTACTGTCTCAGTGGTTCAAAATACCTGTATACTCATCCTCCTCTAACAAAACTTGCTTTCCTAAGGCACCTTTCTCGAAGCAATAAAGAGCAATTTCTGGTTTCATGCTAATTTCTTCTTTATTATTTTACTAGCAACTACTACATTTATTTTTAGACTACATCGGCAATGCATACTCGTTTCTTCAACCTTATGTAATAATAGACTTGTTAATTAACTTGGGAACCTAACTCAACATTTGTTATCTTAGGAATACGCATTCCAAGAGTCAAATAATAGAGTATGGTGTACTTTTGGATTCCAATCTATTTGTAAATTTGGGCAATCCTTTTCCAAATAGATCATTATAGTTGCTTCCATTCTTCGCCTTGGCAGTGTTATTTTGCAGTTCCTTCCATCCAGAGATGGACTCTGTTTCCCTGTCCTTTGAATCTGGACTCACAATGTCTTGTTTGGAGCCAATAGAAGGTGGTAAAGAGATGTGTCAGTTCTGAGGCCAGAGGTCAAGAGGCCTTGCTTGCTTTTATTCTCTCAGAACTTTGCCATTGCCATAAAAATAAATCTGGACTAACCTGCTGAAAGATACCTCACCATGCGAGGGCAGAGCAAAGTCATACCAGACCAGCCAAAGCCATCATAGACCAGTAAACCCACAGTGAGCATTATGAGTGAGCCTGAGATCCGCCATATCTCATCCACATCAGCGTAACTCCTGAGAACTTAAAGGAGCTGTTTAAGTTGCAGGGTTTTGGGTTGACTTGGTTTTGGCTCAACAGCCATAACTAGCTGACACGATTATGTAGCCTTGAGCCTTGGGAAATAGTACGTAAAATGGAAGCTGAGTGCTCTATGATTACATAGAGCAACACTTACCAATTGCTTGAGAATTCAGTATAGCACATGCCAGAAATGCATTGCGTTGTGGCTGCTATTAGTTCATAAGGGAGGGAGGAGTTTTTGATGTATTCTGTTGGAAAGCATTCATGGGAAAAAGCCAGGTTAATTTTACTTAGATTCTTTAACCCTGACTTTCTTCATGCCTGTCAAATGACCGTCTCGAATCTCAATGTTATGGCAACATAATCACATTCTTTTGCTCATTAAGTAAGTAGTAGGATAGAATTTCAATTTGGCTGCTTCTTTGAGAGCAGAAAACTGCTGAAATGATACTAATGAAATGCTCACTGACTTACATGCCCGTAAAAATATCTCAATTATTTGTGCCATTTTCTTTCTTCTAGCCTTTTCCCGTAAGCATCCCCTTGGCATATTGCACAAAGGGATGTTTTCCAGCAGAGGAGGAAGAAAATGTTCACCTGTTTTAAAAACGCTGCCACCAGGGTTCTGACACAGGCGAAGATTTTTTTCTCTCATCCCCATATCACTTCTCTGAACAGACTGTAATTTCATCAATTTTCCATGCTTATGGTCATGAATGCTTGGCATTACCATATCTTAGTGTTAACAAAACGGGAATTTCATGGCTCCAGTTTTCACTTGAAGACAAGGAAGGCGTGAAGACCTCATCAGAAATATGGTGTGTCTCATGTTGGCTTGAACATGCCTCCGGGTACACTTGCCTTTGCTCTCTCTTTCCTTTGTGTTGATGTCTGTGGCGACCTTACTCCCCACCCTCCGTGCCCCACCCACCCATCCCCTTGCCCAGTCTCCTCAGGTAACCAGAAAGCCAAAATCTTTTCCAAAGCCGTTTGTTTTTGAGCCCTACAATATTGGTGCTTAAAAAGTGTGGCTCTCCTTTTCTTCCGGAATCAAAGTGAAAGCCATGTATGGTGAAACATAGGTAGCATTTATAATAACAGATTTATTTCGCTTTGCATTTCCTAGACTACTCATGTGGCTTTAACATGAGAAAAATGCATTCATTCTTTTAAAATTTGTTGTTGTAAATTATGGCAAAACCTACTGCATGTTGAAAGAACTGTGCCACGGGGAAAATTCATTGCTGCTTGAAATTACTTCTCACTATCCTACTTATCAGCCGTATGACTCGGGGCAAGTTATACGGCTTTTCGGTGCCTTGGTTTTCTCGTATGTTAAATGATACTAGTAATACCTGCTTCAAAAGATTGTTATGACGGGTGCCTGGGTGGCTCAGTCAGTTAAACATCCAACTCCTGATTTCGGCTCAGGTCATGATCTCCTGGTTCACAGTATTGGGCCCTGCATTGGGTTCTGTGCTAACAACACGGAACCTGCTTGGGATACTCTGTCTCCCTCTCCCTCTTTCCCTTCCCCTGGTCCTCCCCCACTTGTGCATGCACGCATGCATGCTCTCTCTCTCTCTCTCTCTCAAGAATAAATAAACACTAAAAAAAAGATTGTAGGGTGCCTTGGTGGCTCAGTTGGTTAAGTGTCTGAGTCTCGATTTTGGCTCAGGTCATAATCTCATGGTTTTGTGAGTTCAAGCCCTACATTGGACGCTGTACCATAACCACACAGATTCTGTTTGGGGATCTCCCTCTTTGCCTCTCTTTCTGCCCCTCCCCCACTCAAGCTGTCTCCGTCTCTCTCAAAAATAAATAAATAAATAAACTTTAAAAAAGATAAGACAGTTATGAGACTTAAGTTTGCTATTACCTCTAAAATGCTTAGATCAGTGCTTGGCACATGTAAACACTCAATAAGTGTTAATTTTAGTTATTCTTAATTTTTATTAAAACTGTTCTTATCGGGGCGCCTGGGTGGCTTAGTCGGTTAAGCATCCGACTTTCGCTTGGGTCATGATCTCGCGGTTCGTGGGTTGGAGCCCCGCGTCGGGCTCTGTGCTGACTGCCAGCTCAGAGCCTGGAGCCTGTTTCAGATTCTGTGTCTCCCTCTCTCTCTGACCCTCCCCTGCTTGCGCTGTCTCTCTCTCTCCTAGAAATAAATAAAACATTAAAGAAAATTAAAATAAAAAACAAAAAAAAACCAAAAAAACTGTTCATACAGCGGGTGCCTGGTTGGCTCAGTGGGTTAAGCATCTGACTTCAGCTCAGGTCATGATCTTCCAGTTAGTGAGTTTGAGCTCCACATTGGGCTCTGTGCTGACAGCTCTGAGGCTGGAGCCTGCTTTGGATCCTATGTCTCCCTTTCTCTCTGTCCCTCCCCTGCTTGTGCTCTGTCTCTCAAAGATGAATAAATGTTAAAAAAAAAATTTTAAACTGTTTATACATATTTTGAGAGTTGTACTCTTCCTATAAATACCCTCTCATAATCTCCCACATGAATTTGATGTTTTTTTAATGTTCATTTACTTACTTACTTTGAGAGTGAGTGTGTGTGCGAACAGGGGAGGGGCAGAGAGAGAGGGAAAGGGGGAATCCCAAGCAGGCTCTGCGATGTCAGCACAGAGACTGATGTAGGGTGTGAACTCACAAAACTGTGAGATCATGACCTAAGCTGAAATCAAGAGCTGGATGCTTAACCCATGGAGCCACCCAGGCACACTTGAATCTGATGTGTAACCCCTTTTAAAGAGGGTTTTACATTTGGTTCTGATAGCCCTATGAGTGTGAACAGAGCAGGGGTTAGCATACGTATTTTACCGATAAGGAGGAAAAATTAAACATATAATTATATGATCTACATGATCCAGCAATTCTACTTGTAGGTGAGTGCCCAAAAGAATAGAAAACAACAATTTAGCAGATATTTGTACAGCAGTGTTCATAGTGGCATGGTCAGAATAGCCAAAGGGTGGAAGCAGCCCAAGTGTCCATGGATGCATGAATGGATAAACAAAATGTAGTGCACTTATATGCACAATAAATGATCAGTGCTCAGTGGTGCTATCTAACAACTTTCATTTTTCACTTAACATTATATCTTTAAACTCCAAAATATTCATCTATCTTATTTTTGATAGCTGTATAATATTCCACAACTTTTTCCTCTCTTTCCCTCCCCTTTACTTTTATTTAAAAAGCTACCTTATTGTATTATAATTGAGATATAATAAAATACACTCAATTAAAATGTGCTCTTCACTGAGTTTTGATAAACCCACAAATCAAGGCTTAGAATATTTTTATCACCTCCAGAAATTCCTTCTTAAGCATCCAAGGCAATTTCCCACCACATCCCATTCCCCTCCAAGCAACCACTGATCTCATTTCTGTAACTTTACACTCAATTTGTCTGTTCCAGAATGTCATAGAATGGGATCATACAATATATGGCTGAGTACTTTTGCTCAGTATAATTGTTTTTGAAGTTTATGTTCCTTTTTATGGTTGAGGAGTATTCCATGAGATGAATATTTCATGATTGGTTTATCCATTCACCTAATGATAACATTATTTGGGTTTTGACCACAGTTTAGTTTTTCCACTTTGGTGATATTATGAATGAAGCTGCTATGGACATTCATATGTAAGTTTGTTTGTTATTGGTTTTTTTTCTTTCTGGATGTGTTTTCATTTCATTTGAGGAAACACGCAAGAGTGACATTGTTGTGTTATATGTAAAATATATGTTTAACTTTATAACATACTGCAAAATTATTTTCCACAACCACAAAGCAGTTGTACTACCCACAGTGTATGAAAAGTTCAGTTGCTCTACATCTTCAGGAAGGGAACTTGATTGTGATTTTAACTTGCATTTATCTGGTTACTAAATGATGTTGACCAACTTTCCATGTTTATCAGCTGTGTGTATGTGTGTATGCGTGTGTGCATGTGCGCACGTGTATAGTTATGTCAAGTGCTTGTTCAAATTGTCCATTTAAAAAATTTTTTATTTCAGTGTTATTTTGAGAGACAGAGATAGAGAGGGAGAGAGAGGGAGTACTTTTAGTACAGAGCCAAACATGGGGCTCTATCTCACAAACTGGGAGTTCATGACCTGAGCTGAAATTGAGAGTCAGATGCTTAACCGACTGAGCCACCCAGGCACCTCAGTCTTTGCTTATTTTTAAAGTAGGTTCTCTTATTATTATTATTTAAAACTTTTTAAATGTTTGTTTATTTTTGAGAGAGAGAGAGACACCGAATGTGAGCAGGGGAGGGTCAGAGAGAGAGAGAGAGGGAGACACAGAATCTGAAGCAGGCTCCAGGCTCTGATCTGTGAGCACACAGCCTGACGCGGGGCTCAAACCCATGAACTGTGAGATCATGACCTGAGCTGAAGTCCTCCGCTTAGGCAACTGAGCCACCCAGGTACCCCTAAGATTGACCATTCTTTTTTGTGTGTTTTGAAAATCATACTTCTAAATTTTGGTGAAATCCAACTTGTCAATATTTTTCTCTTATTGCTAGTATATCTGTATTATGTTTAAGAAATCTTTGCCGATCACAAGAGGGTAAAAGTTTTCTTCTAGACATTTTGTAGTTTCAGTCTTTACATTTAGACCCATGATCCATTTTGAGTTCATTTTTGTACAGGTGGGAGTTGATCTTCTCCCTCAGGGGTAGCCAATTGTTCCAGCACCATTAACCATCAGTACAAATGAATTCTTTTCCCATTGGATTATGTTATTGATACCATTTTTGAAAATTAAGTGAACTATTCCTCCTTCTCCATCTCTCTCTCTCCCCCTCTTGTTCTCTCCTCTTCTCTTCCATTTATCTTTATGTCTGTCCTTACTGTAATAGCACACTGCCTTGATTGCTCTAACTTTATCAATCTTAAAATCAGGTATCAAAAGCCGTCTAAATTGACTCTTCCTTTTCAAAACTGCCTTAATTTTTCTAGTTATTTTGCATTTCCACATAAATTTTTGAATCAACTTTTTGATTTCTTAAAAAAATACCTGCTTGGATTTTCATTTGAACACTTTGAATACAGAGATCAATTTATGGAGAGCAGACACTTAAGTAATAATGAGTCTTTTCATCCGTGAACATCTGGGGCTTCATTAATTTTTACCAGCATAGGGGTTTTTTGGTTTTAATGTACTGATTGTAACTATATTTTGTTAAACTTATCCCTATGTTTTCATGTTTTTTGATGCTTTTATAAGTCATTTTTAAAGTCGTACAAATTTAAAGTCATTTTTTCTTTCCTCTGGCATTAAAAAAAATGTCATTCTTTTGTTTTGCCTTATTTATTGTGAAATCAGTGATTATCCTTCTCTCCGTTTCTCTACATGTATTGTCTTTTCTTTCTCTTTTATTCTAAATTTTTAAAAATGTTTTACTTATTTCTGAGAGAGAGAGAGAGAGGCAGTGTGAGCAGGGAGGATCAGAGAAAGAGGGAGACACAGAATCGGAAGCAGGCTGGAAGCAGGCTCCAAGCTCTGAGCTGGCTGTTAGCACAGAGCCAGCCAGTTGAACCCACCAATTGCAAGATGATGACCTGAGCCGAAGTCGGATGCTTAACCAACTGAGCCACCCAGGCGCTCCCATTTATTGTCTTTTCTTCCCTTCTGTAGTCCCTACTCTTCTGTTAAATCTATCCAGTTTCGGAAATTATCTTTTTAAAATCTAGAGTTTCCTTTTACTTCATTTTTATAGTTTCCATCTGCCTCCTTATTGTGTTTATGTTTTCCTTTAAATCCTTGAGCATATTTATAATAGATACCTTAAAATCTTTTTTTCACTTCTTCCATCTTTTCTCTTCTGGGTCTGTTCTTTTTTTTTTTTTTTAAACATTTATTTATTTTTGAGACAGAGAGAGACAGAGTATGAGTGGGGGAGGGTCAGAGAGAGAGGGAGACACAGAATCTGAAAAAGGCTCCAGGCTCTGAGCTGTCAGCACAGAGCCCGACGTGGGGCTTGAACCCACGGACTGTGAGATCATGACCTGAGCCGAAGTCGGCTGCTTAACTGACTGAGCCACCCAGGTGCCCCACTTCTGGGTCTGTTCTAATGACTTACATTTTTTATAGGTTATGAATGATAATTTCCTGTCTCTTCATAGGTTCCAATTTTAAAACTGTATTCTGGACATAGTAGATGCTAAATCTTTGAGAGTCTGGATCTTGTGGTCTTCCTTTAAAGGGTGTTAAATTTTATTTTCTCAGGTAGATATTTTTCTGGACGATCAGATTTATCCTATAAAGGCTTTTCAAAAAGTGCTTTATTAGGGTGAGACTAAGTTAATGTAATCCTACCTTTAAGTTGTGGCCTTTCTGGAATCTCTCTTACATGTCTTCGATATTCTGTCAGATTTCACCACTCTAGAAAATTCAAATGTTCTCAGCCCTGTGTAAGCTCTGGTAGCTTTTGAGCTCATATCCCTCCAGCAGCTGTTCTCTGCCTGGACTGGGGTGTCTTGTGCTGGGCCTGTGCAGGCTAATGTTTAGTCACAGACTCTTGGGACCTCATATAGATTTATAGGGATCTTCTACTGTGTCACTTTCTTCTTTCCAGTACTTCCCCCCACCCCAAATTCTGGCTGTCTCAGCCTGTCTGAAATCTGACCTCTGTCCCCTCTATTCAGTGAGATGACTGTGCTCTGCTTGCATTCTTTGTATCTGCTGTGAAGTTTAGAAAACGCCTATGGAAAGAAATATGGGACAATCATAGTACTTACCTCATAGCCCTGAGCTAACTGTTGGCCAGTATTTGAAATACTTGTTTCATATATTTTGTCCAGTGTCCATGGAACTTTCATGGAAGTTTATAATAAGATGTTAATATTCTCCTTCCATTTTTTAATTTCAAAGAAGATGGAAAATTTTCTTTATCCCCAGGATTTATTGGTAGGATGGTTATATAATTTATTGTCCAAACATTCACCCTTTTGAGGGTGAAAGAGAGTGCCTTTAATAATTAATTAGATGGACACCACAAAGGTCATATTCTATTGTAGGTATCATGGACTCCTGAGACTCTGAACATAGATACAACAAACATTCTCTTAAACACTTTCTGTCAAGATGAGGTCAAGTTGTTTCTGGATGCATAACAAATTCAGGACCAACATATGTATTATGTAAAAACAAATATCTACCACGTTTCTTTGATTTCATTCTCTGAAGAATCTTGAAAGCTTCCAATAATTTTATTTTGGGAGGATCTTATTTTTCCTACTATATTTCAAAAACTATGAGTCTTAGAAGGGATATAAAGTTACACATTGAGTGAAGGGCTCATCAGGTGATAGTATGTTCAATTTTTCACAGTAAAATTCAGGATTGCTCCTTACAACAATCCCAAAAGACATAAAGACAGATGTCTTTTAATGACATAGTTGTTAGTCACACAGTGAAAAGAATGCTGGATTTAATTTGAACTAGGCTTTGCCATTTATCTGAAAAAGACTGTCAGCAAGTTATGGTACCTATTTCAACTGCAAAGGTTTTATCCGTAAATACCCACCTACTGGTTTCTGTCATTTAAAAAAAATTTTTTTAACATGTATTTATTATCGAAACAGAGAGAGACAGAGCATGAAGGGGGAGGGGGTGCAGAGAGAAGGGAAGACACCGAATCTGAAGCAGGCTCCAGGCTCTGAGCTGTCAGCACTCGAGCCTGGCAAACTGCTAGATCATGTCCTGAGCTGAAGTCGGACATTTAACTGACTGAGCCACCCAGGCGCCCCCTGCCTATTGGTTTCCTGTGGGCTAATTACATAATATTTGCAAAATATCTAGGCATTCAATTGAAGTAGCTATTACTGTTTATAAAGTAAACATCAGGTATACAGCAGACATTTTGTTGATAACTGTTAATATTGTTGTATTCTTATATACATATAAATTATAGTTCATCTTAAATTTAACCAATAGTAGCAATAAGAATAGCCACATATCAAGTGTTTACTATATGCCAGGCTTGTGCTAAGTGTGTGACTTGCATTATTTTATTTAACCCTGAAAACAACCCTTTGAGGTGGGAACTGTCTCTATTCCTACTTTACAGATGAGGAAACTGAGGCTCCGAGTGGGATGAGGAAGATGAAGTCACACAGGTCATGTAACTATTAAAAGCAGGAAGCAGGAGGTACCCATCTGTGCAGTTATTTGGGCAAAAACTAGGAACATATGCTTTTTGTGTCCTACTTCATTTTTTTTAAATGTTTGTTTCGTTTTGAATTTAGAGAGAGACAGAGTGTGAACCAGGGGAGGCAGTGGGGGGGGCGGGGGACGCAGAGGGAGAGGGAGACACAGGATCCAAAGCAGGCTCCAGGCTCTGAGCTGTCACCACAGAGCCCAACGCAGGGCTCAAATCCATGAACCGCGAGATCACGACCTGAGCTGAAGTTGGACGCTTAACCGGCTGAGCCACCCAGGCGCCCCTGTGTCCCGCCTCCTCAGGAGAGCATTGCCTCTGTAGCATACATCTTACCCCACAAGAGGACCACGAATGAGAAAGATGCTGAGGGGTACCTTTCTTACTGGGGAGAAGTACTAGCTTAAGATGCTGTGCTGCCATGAACACATTGTTCAATCTCTCTGGACATCCGTTTCTTAATATGCCAGATGAGAGGACTGGATTATACGAGCCCTGCTAAAAATTATTTTCCATGTCTCAGTATTCTCATCTTTCCATAAAGTCATAGCCTAAAAACTTCTCAAGATGTCTAGGTCCTAAAAACTACTCAAAACATCTTAAGTCATAACTCTTATTTTACCTGCCACCAGGGGGCTCTAATGCAGGCAAGACGGGCCAGGTTTTCTTTCAGCACCAAAAACCCTACTAGGATTTTTCTGTCACAATTCTTAAGAAAACTTGAGGCTTTCCTCAGACTGAGAAGCATACCTCCTAAGGAACAGATGTCCAGTAAGTATTTGCTGATTAGAAATAGGAGGAAGCCAGGTGATGAAGTGGAGGAGGAATCAGAAGACCTGTGTTCGGGCTGCTCACTCCCCTACCAGGTGGCTGTGAGGTCTGAGGGAAGCCACACAACCTCTCTGGGCTACTGTAACTCTTCCTAGAAAACAAACATAATGGGGTTTGAAATGAAATAATATCATTAACAATATTTTTAAATCCTTATTTTTGAGAGAGAGGGAGAGAGAGAGTGCATGTGAGCAGGGGAAGGACAGGGAAAAAGAGAGCTGTCAGCACTGAGCCCAACTCCTGCACAAACTGCGAGTTCATGACCTTAGCCGAAGCGGGACGCTTACCCGACTGAGCCACCCAGGCGCCCCGAAATAATATCATTTAGAAAAAAGTCATTTTGAAAAGCATAAGTATAAAGAAATGAATGTAAAGTATATGACAGATAAATGCACCTATGAAAGCAAACCAAAAATAAATTTTTTTTTGTTTTGCTCACCGCTACATTATCTTCTTTAGTAATGTCTTCCCCAAACCCTAATCTATATAGCTATTGCTGAAAGCCTTTGAATACGTTAGCTGACAGGGTGAGGCCTGCTCCCCTTTCCCAGTGTCCGAGAGGTCTTTGTCCTGGTTAGTACACATCTGAGTGCAGGGGCTGCTCATATATTGGCTGGCAGTTGTGAGCCATGGTTGGGCCTGAGATGTATCCAAATTCCTGCCCCGATAAGGAATTCCATATACCCCCAGGGGGGATTGCTATCTGTTCAGTCCCTACCATCAGACAGGGAGCCCAGATCTTGCCTCTCTGGGGAAACCAGGAGTTTGGTCTGAGGAATATGCACTGGCCAGGAGCTCCCACAGCTCCCTGGAAAACTGTATGTTCCTCAGTGGTACCTCTTACTGCTTTCCCAATTAGCAAGAAAAGGCAGTCTTGAAATTTACAAACCCCTCATCTCAGCAATGTGCTTTTAGCACTTTCTAGCCCAAGGACACAAACCTCTACATTTTTGCTGTCCTGAAATAGAGTCTGCTGAGCTTACGTTTCCTCCTTCCTTTTCTCGGCTGCCCCCACACAGGTGAACCTTCTCCAACACCTTTAGCATCTTACCCTTCCTGCGATTCAAAAACTCCAATGGTTTCCCACTTTGCAGAGAATTCAGTCAAACTCCTCCAGGCCCTGTGATGTCTACGCATCTCCCTTTCCAGCCTGCCCTGCTCCTGTGTAGGTAGATGGCACTACCAGTCAGCCTGAAGTTGTTTCAGACTTCTGCACATAGGCCACGCGTTCCCACCTGCATAGTGGCCAAGCCCAGCCCATCGTTCCACGCATAGTTTCAATGCCATCCCTTTTATGGAGTGACTTCTCCCACCTCTCAACTCTCACTTAGTACTTTCTGCTTTGTGTTCTAGGGGGCTGTGACTTTCCTCCTGTGGTGTCCAGTTTATTTTTGCATTCCCACAATATCCACACGTGATAGGCCTCCTATAAATACTTGTTAGACAACATGAATGAATGCAGTCGAATCCAAAACCTCTTTAGAGAGTATTCCATTCAAAGATATATTTATCCAAAATTGAAAGTTCCCTTTTCCTTAGACGTGGCTATTTTTGGGGTCATTTCTACTCTTCCAGTTCCCTGGCTGACCCTTTCCTGGGCCTGTGACTGCTCTTGCTAATTTTCTGCTTTTCTCCATATTAAATTTACGGCTTATATCAAGCCTGCTTGTTTAAAATTTTTTTTTCTGTTCCCACTGTTCTCATGTCCCTTTACAATGTATGCAATTACATGAGCTGCCTTTGAAAGCAAGATTAGATTTTAAATCTTGTGATTAACCTTTCACATCGCGAGATTGCCAGCTCCAAGTTTCTTGTGCGCTTCTCTTGTTTTGCTTTAGATTAATTTCTCTATTTCATCTCTTCTGTTTTGTGTTATTTTGCAACTCATTTCTTGGCTGCGTGGGCCCAGCTTGGGAGAATTTCTTGCCTTGCTACACTTTATAGAATGACTCTTCTGCACAAAATCAAACAAATCTATAAATGTTGGAAAGCACTCAACACAAATCTGTCGGTTAAGAGTGTCAGTGTAGCTGCCAAAATTGTAAAGTTCTTGTTATTTTGATACTTTGAAGGCAAGGTCTTTGAGGGGGAAGTTTTGAAAATTTACTGAAAATACAAATTACATATATTTACACATGTAAAGCTTTTCCTGAATAGAAAACTACTTTGCTTTAAACTGGAACATTGAATTGGAAGTCTTTTTGAACCAATAAAATACTGAGCTTTCATCTATATTTTTGAAAATTTACTGTTATCTATTTTTTTATTAAAAGAAGAGAAAACTGCGTTGAGCTTAGTTTAACTTTTTAGAGTTCAGTGAAAAAGTACTTTGCCAGTCACCCAACAAAAATGGGAAAAGTGTATATTTTTTTAAAATGCAGGGTATTCCTTCAGGAGGTAACCAATAGCTGGCCTTCAAAGTGAAGATTGATATTTTTGAAGTATTTTTCTTATGATAATTGCAATAACTTTCCATGATACTCAAATTCCTGACAATCAAAGTAAAACTAACATGAATAAACAGTCAGTATTTAGACCTATAAAAGAGATTCATTTATAGTAATTGGTAATAGTCAACATCCTAGGCATGAAATTAATTCAAGCCCAATCCGAAAACCCCGATAGTGTTAAAATGGATGTTTAATGTGTTATTAGTTAATGATATTTCATCTGAGGACCTTATCGAGTTGCACACTGCAAAGCTCTTGTCATTATTTTCTCCTCTCCCAAAGTGACACTTTAATGAAATGTGTCAGCACACCAGTGTTAGGATACGTTTCATTAATGCCCAGCACTTTTGTTCTATGCTTTACATTTGGAAACAGATTTAAGTATTAAGTGCCTCTAATGTCTGCAGCCAGGGAATCCTTTCCGAATTTGTAACAGTGACCAGAACAGACCGCATTACACTCTCCAAATGGTGCGGTTTTGCATTTGAATGTCTGAATTATCCCGGTTTCTTAGAGACGACCACAGCACCAACATCTTAAATCCTCAAAATACTGTCCGCTTCATTGAATGCTCGTGATCTAAGCATATGTGTAATTATTCTGTAATTCTCCCCAAAATGTGATTCCTTGGAAATGCATACTAGGTTTCCCCCATTGTAAATCCAATGACTATTTCTTTGTGGCCACTTCTTTAAATACGGTAACAAGCAAGTCTGTGTGTCTGGGTGAACCGCCTCGATAATGATGATTTCTTCCCAAGCTCTCCTCGGGACACCCATCAGGGAAAATATGCCCTGCATTTGTTTAAGGGTAGAGACCACGATCACAAAAAGACCATTTAAGATGGTATACATTATAACTAGAGGATTTCTTGCCAGAAAAGGGCCTAATGTCACTCACAATAGCCTTAGAAATAGTCTTAGATAGTAAGTTAGAATTTGCAAATGTTACCAGAGCCAGCTGTGGCAATCCACGGCTGCATATAGATTTTAGAGAAGAATAGAATCCCATGCCCCTTAAAACAGCTTTGGATGTGGTCAACCGTGGAAAATTAAAACATACACTTTAAAAACTGACAGCTGGAAAGAAAGTGTGGGAGGGGGGTGGCGGTGGGATGAAATAGAAGAGAATCTTGGGGTTATAGTTTAACCTCACTTTTAATTTTATAGTTTTGCACATTCTTTGGGAAAACTCACTGGTAGTGACTTTCCCAGGGACCAGTCTTAAGTGTGCAGTGACTTCAAGCCACAAGTGAGACCCCGTGCATGGGAGTCCTGAGCAAATTGTTAATGCCTCCTTCAGATGTTGCCGGGCTGGTGTTATTACAACCCCTCATTAACTCCTGTGTGAGTTGCTTAATTTGGCCTTTTGGTTTAGCAGAGTGCCGGGTTTGTGGGTGTTTACTGGTAAATACAAAAGACCATGGGGGTGGGGAGGGTGGGGGGAAGGAAAGTCAACTCACAGGGTCATAGTTACGCTGTGGATAATTTGATAATCGCTCTGTAGCAGGTGCTTGCATTGAGTAATTCCTCGTCTTGGCATAAGTTTGCAAATCGCTTGCCTTTTACAGCCCATGTTGCTCCCGCAGACCATTCCTCATGGTAGCTTTAAAAATGATTTCATATCACGTGAGCTTGGACGTTAGCTGTTTACTAGCCCATCTCATGTACTTGTTTATTCTTGGTGGGGTTTTGGTTTATTCCTAGAAATCTAGAATCTAGGAGAATACATTGTGACAGTAGGAAAACCAGTCTTATCGATCATTTAAAAGAATTGTGAAGTTTGGAAGAAGGGACATTTATTTTGATCTTTCCAAAAATGCACAAGTAACAAGTGAAGCAGTGATAGTGTTGGCAACTTTTGTGCTTGGGGGCAGGGGGTGGGGGGATTGCAGCTGCTGGGCAAAAGCAGCCCCAGTACTGGAGACTATCCACTCGCCAGCCCCTTGCAAATGAAGGCACAGCCGTGTTTCTGTTCATTCGCCACTTGACTTTAGAGAAGACCAATTTTATGTTGGAAAGTGGTTTTATTTTATTTTTTTCAAAGGTTTATTTATTTTTGCGAGAGAGTGAGCAGGGGAAGGGCAGAGAGAGAGGGAGACACAAAATCTGAAGCAGGCTCTGCGCCGACAGCAGTGAGCCCGATGCGAGGCTTGAACTCACAAACCGTGAGATCATGATCCGAGCTGATGTCAGATGCTCAATTGACTGAGCCACCCAAGTGTCCCTGAAAAGTGATTTTAGAAATTTAAAAGAAATGAAAGCAATAACTTAAGAACCCAGAACCCACTCTGTTGCTTAGAGATTTAAATGTCTTCCCGAGGAAAGGCTGATGTGCATAAATGAGCAAAAGATATCTGAATTCCTCACGTCTGTTTATATCTATTTTATTAAAGCATTATGCTGTATTGTTTATTTAGGCACTATTTATTTGCCAAACTAAAGAGAAGACAAAATTTAAAAGGCTTTTGAGCAATCAAAATGATTGTCCCTAAGTTTACTCACTAACTTTATGACTGAGAGCCCCTCGGTACTCACTCAGAGCCTATTTACTCTTATATTACAAACACTTCTGACAAACAGATCTCTGCTTCCCAGCACACAATAGATTAAAAACAGCATAGCAGATGGGAAACAAATGAGGAGAGGGTCTCAGACATATTGGGAACAGCAAGAAATAATAGCTGACAGCTTGATTGTGAAGGAGGAGACAGAAAATCCATATAAAGCAAACATAAAACTATGAAAGCTTAGCAGTCTGGAGCCATTCAGAGTTTTACAATTACCAACCCCAGAAGGTCTCACTGTATTACAGCACAGACTAGAAACTGATGCTCACAATTACGACTTCAAGTCAAGACAAGATTAAGTGTGATTAAATGTGCCAGTATTTTAAAAGGCACATTTAAGATAATTTCCATTGAAATTGGTTAAAATTAAAAGTCTTTGGGCTTAAAAAGCTGGCTCTTAGTAGTTTGGAAATTTGTATTTATGTGATTCTTTGTCCATAATGCCAAATAATTAGTACATAAAAGGCCCTTGTGCTTTGAGTTCTGGCACAGCCAAATGTTCTTACTCAAATTGAATTTTATTAGTATAATTCTATAGTGAGACAACTGCTATAGTGATAGGAAAAAAACACTAAAATGAGAACCAGAAGATGGTTTTCTAGGTCCCTGTTCTCCCTCTGAGATGTTGGGTGTTATGGTGAAGGCAGTCACTCTCCCCTGCTCAGTTTTCTCGCCTATTCAGTGGGTTCGCAGACTCCATCCAACCTGACAAACTAAGATTTTCTGGGAACAGTAGCTCAAGAAATGATTGGCAATTCTCTTTGCACTTGACACAGTGCTGAACTGCCTTTCATCTTGCGATTAGAGGGACCAACTTCCCTTTAACACAAACTTCCATGTTTGTGCTCGTCAACATCCTGTCAGAGTATTTAAAAATGACCACAGGGGCACCTGGGTGGCTCAATCGGTTAAGTATTCAACTTCAGCTCAGGTCATGATCTTGAGGTTCGTAAGTTCGAGCCCGCGTCAGGCTCTGTGCTGACAGCTCACAGCCTGGAGCCTGCTTCTGATTCTGTGACTCCCTTTCTTTCTGCCCCTCCCCTCCTCACACCCTCTCTCTCAAAAGTAAATAAATAGTTAAAAAAAATTTTAAGTGACTGTAAAAGGACATGGAACACTAATAATAAATAAATAAATAAATAAATAAATAAATAAATAAATAAATAAATAAAAGGATTGGAGCCTAAAAGGTAATGACCTCTATCTCTCAGTGGTGAGACTATAGATTTTTATTTTCTTCTTTATGTTTTTCTTGTGTTTTAACATTTCTAAATATATACGTATATTACTTTTTATAAGGGAAAAAGGCATAAAAGCTCTTTTTACAACACAGACACAAAAGAGAAAAGCTTGAGACTTGAGGCCTTCCGCATACCGAGAGAAACTCATTCTTTGACACAGGGCACATTTGAAATAGAGGATTGGTCACATTGCTTCCCAGAAGCAGAACACCCACTTTGGGAGCCATCTTTGCAGCTGTTATCCCTGCCACATCCATCTCTCAAAATCAGGGGCAATTCCTCAGATTTGGGAAGTAAAAGTCGCACCTGGCAAACCAAAGCTTTAAAACATTTTAGGCAAAACCCCCAGACAAACAGCTTCTTTTAACACTGGGCTCTCACCTGCTCCTTGCTTTCTAGAGCATTATGGCAAAATGTTCTCCATGCCAGGCACAATCTCATTATGATCCATCAGATGCTAACTGATAAGGAAGGAGTATTGTTCTAGACTCTGAATCTCTGGCTGTGTTCCCTAGGATCATCGCCTTATACAATTGTTAGAAAATCTGCAGCCTTCCAGAAGCCTGCCTAAAAAATACTGGAGAAATAGAGAAGGATCCCGGAGGCTGAGGAAGCTGTGAGTGTTTAGTGTCCCAGGAAATTGACTGCCAGGACGCTGGCAGCAACTTGGGAGCAAGTCGACGCGGGGAAATGGGCCTGGCCTGGCCAGCCCCCACCCGGCGACAGCTTGTGGAGGGTAAAGCCTCTCACTGAAGGTTTTGCTTAATCTGAATAAATTCAATTTCAAAATCTGCCCTTGATCTAAGCCCCTTAAGCTTCTGGGGAGGACTAAGGGCCTTCAGGGTCAATGCCAATAACAAAAGATAGGAAAAAATCCACCTTTCCTCATACCTCATTGCTGGATTCTATAAGCTGTTAACTCACTGCAGAAAACATTCCCTTCTTTCAGGTTATCTTTGGAGAACCCTCCTCCCTTGATTTTAAAGATGACACTCAGTGCTTTCTTTTTAGATGTTCTATATGTTTTGTAGAAGGAATACTGGACAGAGCGTTAGGGGGCCTGGGTTATCACGCTACTACCAGCAGTGGGATTTTGGCAGAGCAACTGATCTGGTCTTCAGTGTTACCATCAGGGCCCTGAGGTGGCTGGGCTAGATGTTTTCCTTCTGACTGTAGTCTTTTCAGTACTTTTCCTTAGAAGTGTGTTTCCCGGGATGGGGGTGTGAATGGGTGTGGGTGTGGGTGTGGTGGAATTATTATAATCAAATAAACTTGGTAAAGACCACATCCTACTTAGAGATTCACAGTGTTCATTAGCATATTAAAGGTTCTCAGAGGTCCTGTAGTAAAGAAACTTTAAAAAAGTACCTTCAGGGCACCTAGGTGGGTTAAGTGGCTGACTCTTCATTTTGACTCAGGTCATGATCTCAAGGTGTGTGAATTCAATTCTCATGTCTGGGGCTAACAGCTTGGAGCCTTCTTGGGATTCTCTCTCTCGCTCTCGCTCTGCCCCTCTCCCCCCCAAAATAAATAAATAAACTTAAAAAAATATTTTCAAATCAGTATTTTCCCAAACTTCCTTACTAAACCCTACAAAGTCCTTGTGAAACAAGAGTCCTACTTTGACAATGACATCGATGCATCCTGTATTTGGTCTACAATTTAGCTTATATGATTATACATGTAGAGGGTGTGATTTTTTTTTTTTTTTTTACATTGCTGAAGGCTTAAGGTTGGGAGAATAATCATTGGTATAGGCATTTAGGATCCAAAACTATTCAGCAGTTATATTAGCTTCCTGTGGCTGCTGAAACAAATTACTACAAATTTGGTGGCTTTAAAGAGTAGAAAAATGTTTTCTCATAGATATTGTATTGGTATTGTGTAGCCAGCTGTACAAATGCAATATGATGCATACTTACAACCCAAGTTCCTATGTGCCTTGGAAGGCCCCTTGCCACAGGCCGTAAACACAGTGTTGTGTAATGGCAAATGTAGTATCAGTTCAATTCTTATCAGCTTCCATTTTCCCATCTGTAAAATGGAGATAATTAAAGTACCCGTCTTGTATAGAGGGTTGCTGTGAGGGTTAAATGAGATGAAGCTTATGGCAAGAATTTAGCACAAGGCTGGGGCACCTTGGTGGCTTGCTCGGTTGAGCATCTGACTTTGGCTCAGGTCATGATCTCTCAGTTGATGGGTTCAAGCCCTGTGTTGGGCTCTCTGCTGACAGCTAGCTCAGAGCCTGGAAGCTGCTTCAGATACTTTGTCTCTCTGACCCTCCCCTGCTCACGCTGTCTCTCTCTTTCTCTCTCTCTCTCTCTCAGAAATAAATAAAACATTAAAAAAATTAAAAAAAAATTTAGCACAATGCCTGGCTGATAGTAAATGCGTAATCTCCCTTGGCCATTATGGTAATGACTATAATTCACAGGGTGGGACTGTGTTCTGTGAGACCTCCAGAGGAGTCTGAACACTGATAGAGGCTCTGAAACCAGGGCAGGTGGGAATGGCTGTCTCTGAGGGACAAGAGATCTCTCAGATACCTGAAGCATCGCATAAGGCAGAGCAAGCAGGCTTGTTCTGTGTGGCGGCAGGGTACGGACTCCGTCTGTTTGTAGAAGGTCCAGGGGGAGAGATTTCAGCTCAGCAGGAGTGTCTTAGTCTGCCAGCAGCCCACCAGGATGCTTCCGGAAGTGAGTTGCCCATCACAGAAAGAGTTCAAGCAGCCTGGGCAGCTGATTGTCAGGAATGCTCTAGAGCCCACTGCTCAACTCAGAATGAGCTTCTACAAACATGGCTCAAGGTGAGGTTCTGTGACGACTTGCTTAGCATCTGTTCTCAAGTTTCTTTCTTTCTTTTTTTTTTTACAAATAGTTTATTGTCAAGTTGGTTTCCATATAACACCCAGTGCTCATTTCTTAAGTCAAAAAGGTGACTTTTTGTTAATGTCTTGATTTTAGCCTGGATTGTTACTGTTGTTTTCTATAAGATAGAAGTCCAATTTATATTGGATTAAAGGGGGAAAAAAAGAAATTACTAGTTTACCACCCCTAACTAAAAACTTAGAGCAGTACTAGCTTTGGGTCACTGGACACAGACATTTAAACATTGTCCTTAGGATTCATCTCTTTCTCTCCCAGTCTCTGTCCTGCCTTTCCTCTGTGAGGACTCCATTCTTGGCTGACTCTCCACTGACCCCAGCCTTCTGCCCAACTTCTCAGCTGTTCAGCCGGGCTCCAGAACACCTTGGAATTGATTTTCAAGGTTGTCCAGCATCCTTGTAGCAGAGAATTTTTTTTCCCCTAAATGTTGGCAATCCAGTATGGAACTGTAATTTGCCAGGCTTAGGTCACATGCCTCTACCTGAACCAAACCCTGTGACCAAGGATTTGAAATGCTGCCTTTGACCAGCCTGGGGCACATGTTTATGCCTGAGGCACTGTGGCTTAATAGTAAAGGGAGCGAAGTTGCCTAAGCACAGTCAGGGAGCATTTCCAGAAGGTGTGGGAATGAAGGACAGACCAATAAAAGCAATAAGTGTCCACTATGGCCATATTCAGGACCTGGTGGCAAATAATGTATAGAACATTTCTTCCACCTGGCTGATTGCTGGTCTGTTGTTCTGGCTGGCTCACTGCCCCCCGGGCAGAGTCTAGATGGAAAGAGGCCGAGATTCAACCGGATACCATCTTAACATTGCTTGCGGCTGCCCTGCTCCTATAGCCCACGGGGCCCTAGAGCTTCTGAGCATACAATGTATTATCCAACCTGGGACAGTGTGAGAGTGAAGGGGCTGCTATGAATCATTATGCCAGGACAATAGGCAGAAGCCAGGCTGTCCTAATTATCCTATTGTGAATAAACCCAGTGCAATTCCACTCAGTTCAGCCAGTGTTGACAGAGCCCTTACTGTGCTGGCTCCCTGGCAGTGAGATGAAGTGACAGCAGTTTGGAGCACTCTGATGTCCATGCCAGCCTTAGCCGCTCCACACTTCCTCTCTCCTTCCCCAGCTCATCAAACCCTGTTTGCTGGCAGAAATATACCAGTCTACCTCATTTCTCAGCATTAGAATGAAAAACCTCTGTGTTAAAGCCTCAGTGACATAAATTTAAAGCCTCTTCTTTTGTTCTGGAATGTCCAACTCTGGTTCAGGCTAAGGAATTCAAAGCATGAGTGAGTAGTTGGGTGTGGTAAGTTTGAGACCCTGTCCTTCTCTGGCCCTTAATATCACACCCCAGTTTCCCCAATCAGTTATTAAAGAGATAGTCCTGGAATGACTGGGTGGCTCAGTCAGTTGAGCATCTGACTTTGGCTCAGGTCATGATCTTGCGGTCCATGGGTTTGAGCCCTGTGTCGGATTCTATGCTGACATCTCAGAGCCTGGAGCCTGCTTCAGATGCTGTGTCTCCCTTTCTCTCTCTGCCCCTCCTCTGCTCACACTCTCTCTCTCTCAAAAATAAAATAAACATTAAATCGTGTTTTATAAATAAATAAATAAATAAATAAAGAGACCATCCCTTCCCCAATGAGTGTTCTGGGCTCCCTTCAAATATTGGTTGACCATATATGCATAGGTTTATTTCTGGGCTCTCAATTCTGTTCTGTTGATCTGTGTCTGTTTCTGTACCAGTCTCGTACTGTGTTGATTACTATAGCTTTTTAATATAGTTTGAAACCAGGAAGTATGATGCCTCCATCTTTTTCTTTCTCGAGATTGCTTTGGCTTTTGAGGTCTTGGTGGTTCCATTTGGATGTTAGGATTGTTTTTTCCTATTTCTGTGAAAAATGCCATAGGGGTTTTGATAGGGATTGCACTGAATCTGTAAATCACTTTGAGTAGTCTGGACATTTTAATAATATTAATTCTTCTAATTCATGAACACAGGGCCTTTCCATTTTTTCATGTCATCTTCAATTTCTTTCGTCAAAGTCTTGCACATAGTTTTCAGTGTATGGTTTTGTTTTTTTTTATTTTCACTTTGGTTCAATTAGTTCATAAGTATTTTATTCTTTTGCTGCAATCATAAGTGGAATTTTTTTTCTTAATTTCTTTGTTGGTTAGTTCTCTGTTAGTGTCTAGAAATACAACTGATTTTTATATGTTGATTTTGTATTCTGCAACTTTATCTAATTTGTTCATTAGATCTAACAAAATTTTAGAGACATCTTTAGGACTTTCTCTATGAAAGAGCATGGTATCTGCAAACAGAGGCAACTTCCTTTCCAAATTTGTATTCCTTTTATTTCTTTTTCTTGCCTAATTGCTCTGGCTAGCACTGCTAGTACTACATTCAATAGAACTGGTAAGGGTGGGTACCCTTGCCTTTTTGCTGATCTTAGAAGAAAAGCTTTCTTTCAATCTCTCATTGTTAAATATGATGTTAGCTGTGAGCTTGTCATATATAACCTTTATTATGTTGAGGTACATTTCTTCTACACTTAATTTGTTGAGGGTTTTTATCATGAAAGGATATTGAGTTTTGTCAAATGCTTTTTCTGCCTCAATTGAGATGATATGACTTTTATCCCTCATTCTCTTACTGTGATGTATCACATTTATTGCTTTGCATATGTTGAACCATCCTTGCATCCATCCCAAGGATCCACATACAAATGAATGGAATTGGATCCTTATCTTACACCATACACAAAAATTAACTTGAAGTTAATTAAACATTTAAATGTAGTTCCTGAAATCATAAAACTCCTAGAAGAAACCATAGGGAGAAAGCTCCTTGACAGCAGTCTTGGCAGTGATTTTTTGGATACGGCACCAAAAGCATAGGCAACAAAAGTGGAAACAAACATCAAACCAAAAAGCTTCTACATACCAAAATAACTAATCAACAAAATAAAAAGCAGCCTATAGAATAGGAGAAAATATTCATAAACTACAGATCTGATAAAGGGCTAATATATAAAATATGTAACAAACGCATATAATTCAATAGCAAAAAATAACTGGTTCAATTAAAAAGTGGGCAGGAATGCCTGGGTGGCTCAGTGGGTTAAGCATCTGACTTTAGCTCAGGTCATGATATCACGGTTCATGGGTTTGAGCCCCACATTGGGCTCTGTGCTGACAGCTCGGAGCGTGGAGCTTACTTTGGATTCTGTGTCTCCCTCTCTGTCCCTTGCCTGCTCATGCTCTCTCTCTGTCTCAAAAATAAAATAACATTTAAAAACATTTTTAAATAAAATAAAAAGGGGGCAAAGGGCCTAAATATCCATTTTTCCAAAAGAAAACATACAGATGGTCAACAGGTACATGAAAAGATGCTCACCATCACTTAATTATCAGGAAAATGCAAAATCCAACCAAAGTGAGATGTCACTTCACACTGGTTATGATGACTGTTATCAAAAAGACAAAAGATAATAAGTGTTGGAGAAGATATGGAGAAAAGGGAACCATTATATGTTATTTGCTGGGAGGCAAATTGTTACAGCCAATTTAGAAAACAGCATAGAGTATCTTCAAGAAATTAAAAATAGAATTACCATATGATCCAGCAACTTCATTTCTGCTTATATATTCAAAGGAGATGAAATCAGTTTTATGAAGGGAGATTTTTATTCCCATGTTCATTGCAGCATTATTCACAATAGCCAAGATATGGAAACAACCTACGTGTTTGTTAGCAGACGAATGCATAAAGAAAATGTGATACATACATAATGAAATATTGTTCAGGCATAGAAAAGAAGGAAATTTTGCCATTTGGGACAACATGAATGAAACTGGAGGATGGCATGCTAAGTGAAATAAGTCAGACACAGAAAGAGAGATGCTGTATGATCTCATTTATGTGTGGAATTTTAAAGAAATGAACTCAGAACCAGGGGATGGAGGAATAGTTAATTGCCAGGGATTGAGTGGTGGGGGAAATGAGGAGATGTTAGTCAAAGGATATAAACTTCCAGTTATAAGATGAATAAGTTCTAAGGATCCAATGTACATCATGGTGACAGGAGTTAATAGTATTGTATTGCTGAGAGAGTAAATCTTAAGTGTTCCCATCACACATATACACATGCACACATGCATACACATACAAATGCTACTATGAGAGGTGACAGATATGTTAATTAACTTAGTTGTGAAAATCATTTCACAATGTATACATATATTAAATCATGTTGTACATCCTAAATATATACAATTTTTTTTGTCAACTATACCTCAATAAACCTGGGAGAAAAATCATACACCAGGAAGCCCTGACTATTTAGCCTTCGGAAAACAGTTTATACATGGACTCAAATTTGGGAGTGTTCCTGATGGTCAGCTGTGAGTCCTTCTTCTGTCCACAGTTTGAGAAGACTTCAGCTGGCCAACCACTTGGGACTTTTAAAATGTATCGAACCAAGAAGTCATCTTGCACAGGAGAACTCAAAGCCAGCCATTACTTGGGTTACATCTTATTTCTGCTAATGAGCTCTGTTGTCTTGGATTAGATGCTCCCCTCTCTCAATCTCTAAATTACCATCTATAACACAGGGATACTCATACCTTCCTTAGAGTATCATGGTGATGATTAGAAAATGCGGTATACTTTTATAACACATTTTAAAAAACATACATAAAGTACTCACATGGTAAGCTTTATTTAGAGAAATGTTATGTAGACAGAGGGTAGGAAACAAAATCAGTGATGGGTAGAACACCATGCCCAAGAAGGGTACAAAACTGAGAGTCAGATCCAGTTTTCTGTCAGTGATTTGTTTTATGACCTCACTTGGACTCTCTGAGTCTTGACTTCCCCACTTATAACATGATTGCTAAGATACTCTTGAGAATTTAAAATTTGTTTTTCAGTTTGTTTTTATGTCCAGCGGATTCCATGGTGAACAAGGCCAGGGAAGCAGGGTTAGTCAGACTTCTGTCCTCAACTACACCATGCTTGTTCCCAAGCTCGTTGCAATTTATCTCATCATTTACAATCCTCTGGTTAAGGCTTGTGCTCTGCCTGACTCTCTGGTCACATGGGGCTATCTCTCAGCTTCTCTTTATTTTAGGCTCCTCGCTGAGGAGGAATCATTTCCAGGAACTGATGCTAGAAATGGTGGGAAAACTAATGGATTTTATCTAGAAACGTGAATAACGGGCTGATGGATATACTTCTCTATGGGCCTTTTTGCGTAGGGCACAAACTGGCTGCAGCATAAGGCGGCAAATCTAGCCTACATATGTAAAATTATTGGTCTGGCATGGTGCTTTTTATATTTTAAATAGTATGGCATTAGGTGAGAGGTGAGACACATACTTTCCCAATTTATTGTAGCACTGCCACATCAGTGTTTTGTATTGGTCCAGTCCACACATCTGTATACCTGCTTGGCCATTGTAAGCAACTGAACTTTATGACCCATCATGCTTTAGAGATAGATGTGCTCATCTAAATGGAATATTCTAACTCCAACCCAATCGCAAATAAAGTACAATCCTGCAGAGATGGATGGTAGGATAGCTCTGTAGATCATTTGTGTTTCTACTATGGATTCTGTGTCACAGGCTCCAGCTATATTTTATTTATTTTCTCCCTTAGGTAGGAAGATCCTGCACTGGATAGAAAGTGTTCTTTTTCGGGGAGCCTGGATGGCTTAGTTGGTTAAGCATCCGACTTTCACTTAGGTCGTGATCTCGCGGTTCGTGGGTTCGAGCCCCGCGTCGGGCTCTGTGCTGACTGCCAGCTCGGAGCCTGGAGCCTGTTTCAGTCTGTGACTCCCTCTCTGTCTAACCCTCCCCTGCTCACGCTCGCTCTCTCTCTCTCTCTCCCCTAGAAATAAATAAAACATTAAAAAAAAAAAGTGTTATTTTTGTCCTCACATTAGCTCCTGCCTATCTAGAGGTGTATTCCTAAGTTTAGGGGACTCAGAGTAACTAGGTGAATCTAGATGCTCTCATATGATTTTGGTGACCTCGTGCTATTCAAAGATGCTTCAGATTTTTTTCCTGAGTATCTCACCTCTAAACAGTGGATTGCTGATGCATTAAATTTTATCTGTTTTTTAGGCAAATATGGGCTGAGGCTTAATTTGACAAATACATTAGAGTAAATAAAAACTAAGCTAAAATACTCTCTATTTCCTGATGAGAAGAAATAGTCTATGAAGCCTCTATTTGGATTAAACTATTCCTGTGAACTGCTTATTACCTCAGTAACAGTTCTTGCAGGATTTAATAAAAAGTTTACCTGTTACATCTTCAGAGAAACTTCCTTAATTTCTATGGCAATTCATTTGTACTATCCTGAAGACCCATTTCTCATTCCTGTTCTGTTCTGTGTAAGAACCAATTTCTCCTTCTAGACTATCAGCTCCTTAAAGCCTAATACCATGCTATCATGTCCAACAGAGGGCAGAGACACACAGGAGGTACTCAATAAGTGTGGATTGACTGAATATATAATCTGAAACTTGGGAGGGGAGGATTGTGCTGCAGTTTTAAAAAATAATACATTTTTTATAAAGAAAACTTAGGAAACACAGAGACAAATAGAAAATATACGTTGTCTATGCTCCCACTGTTGACACTGTAAATACTTCAATATATCTTTTTTTTGGTTTAAGGTATATTTAGACAACATATTTCACCATGATATTGAAGTAATACTGGCATGCAAGTCTGCATCATGCTTTATTTTTGCTCCTTACTATGTAGTATGAACATTTTCACAGTCATTAAATACTTTTCCAAAACACCATTTTGATTGGCTGCAGAGTATCTCAGTGATGACTAGAAAATAATGTACTCATGGGCATCAGACTGGTTTTGATATGGGCTACTATAAACAGTGCTTTGATGGACATCCTTTTACAAAATATAGGATATATATTTTGATACATTCTTAGAAGTAAATTACTTTGCCGAAAGTTATGAATGTTTTTGAGGCTTCTGATACACACGTTTACAGTACCCTTTTATTTTCTCCATAAGTGTCCCAAACAATAATTTTTTCAGATAGTACTTTATTTACAATAGTGATACAGAGAAGGACCAACTTATGAGCAGAAGAGGCAGCAATAATAATTACAAGAAAGATGATAATAATTGCATCTCTATAAGTTATAATTTAGAAAGCACTTTTCACTTCTCTCCTTTTTTACTTAAGACTTACCTCCTTCTGTACTCAAGTAGATATTATTTCCATTTTACAAACAAAAGAACTAAGCTTGAGAAGATTAAATGGTTTGTTCAAGGTCATGCAACTGATCAGAAGGCTTACATGTCCTTTCAACCAGAGCAAGAAGGCTAAATATAGAACGAACAGCAGAGTAAATTTTGAAGGTTTTCATCACAAACAAGACAAAAATTTTTCTCTGTGTGTGGCCATGGATGTTAAGTAGATTTATTGTGGTGATCATTTCACAGTATATGCAAATAGTGAGTCATTATGCTTATTATACATGTGAAACTACTATAATGTTATAATAACATGTCACTTCTATGTCAGTTAAAAATAATAGGAGATGGTGAAATAGAAGTACAAATACAATGCATGTGATGAAAACAAGCTTTGAAGATTGGAAATACAACCTCAAAGGAGAGAGTAGGATATTTTATGAGTAGATCAATTAAAAAAAAAAAAAAAACTTTTGGAGATAGAGGTGTAAATTAAAATTCTAGGAACATTTCATAAAGAGTGGTACCTTAAGCTCTTATACTTCAGAAATACTTTCCTAAAATACTCTGATCAACTTGTACTTATGTGGGCCCCCAGTTGTTTATGGTTGGAGATAATGAACGTTCGGCTGGAGAGGATTTTATCAGAGAGGGAAGGATATTTAGAACTTGTTTTAAATGCCCAGACAATGTCGATGCTGGAAAGGACTTTAGAGATCATCTTCTCTAACTCTGTCATACAAACCACATCTCATAGAGGAGAATTCATTCATTCAGGATCACACAGAGATTCAGCGTCATGGTTGAGGCCACACCTGAGAAATGCAGTATAGATCTGAACAGAGTACAGAGAAGAAACCAATTTAAAATAAGGCAAAACAGGGGTACTGGGTGGCTCAGTCGGTTGAGCGTCAGACTTCGGCTCAGGTCATAATCTCACGGTTTGTGAGTTCTAGCCCCATGTTGGGCTCTGTCCTAACAGTTCAGAGACTAGAGCCTTCTTTGGATTCTGTGTCTCCCTCCTTCTTTACCCGTCCCCTGCGTGCACTGTGTCTCTCTGAAAAATAAATTAAAAAAAAAAAAAAACATTTAAAAAAATAGAAATTAAGAAAACAAATGTAAAGTTCTGGACCAAAGGAGGTCCTAATTCATTTAACGTAATATTTGTATTCCTGTTGTGTCACATCTAAATGCAGTTCCAGTTTACACATAAAGCCAAGAAACATTTATGTAAATCGGTCAAGTAAGCTTTTCTGTTTTCTTTATTACGTTTTTTTAGCCTTTCACTAAGTACTTTATTTAATAGGATCATATGAGTTATATAAATAAGAAAGTAGAATCATGCAGTCTAAGGCATCCTAGTAAAGTATAAGTAACCAGACCTGTTGATTTTCAAAATCACTTGGAGGACTTTTGAATATGCAGATTCCCAGAGCCCCACCCCAGAGAGTCTATTTGCTAGATCAGATCAACTTCACTACACCCTTTCAAACTTGCTTAAAAACAAGCCAACAGAGAGTACGCAAGCATTTTCAGTTTTAACTGAATCCTGGCAAGTAAGACTGAATCCTCAAGAAGCCTTAAGACAGAACACGGAAAGATTTTTTTGACATGTCAAAGCCAAGTAATCATTCCTGCTTAAAGACCAAATTGGGGCACTAACTTCTAAATGTCTGTTCAAAATGATCCTATGCTGAGAAATGTCTGCAAAAGTAAGTTAGGGAGGCAGTAATAGTCAATAAATGGATTTTCTGTTGTGTAAATGTTTATACAGATGTTGTAAGTGAGACTTTTCAAAAAACCCCATAGGTTGCTGACAGGGGACAACTTTGCATATGTGTGTTAACAGGAGAATGTGCTGTGTTTCAAATGAATGGGGAAGCGGGTCTAAATGACTTTCAGATTAGCTGGAACAGATGGAAGGGTCACAGTTGAACAACTTGACACACCAGCATAAAGGCAACGTTGAAGTGGAGTTCATTGCCTCTGACAGATACTGTCAATCAACCCAGGCACGCTCAGTTAACCAACAGCCTGGATCTTTAAAGATTTAAAGAAGAATTTCTTTTAAAAAAAAAAGTATTTTGAGGCAAGAACTGGAGTTCATCTGATTTTTGTGTGTGTTTTTTTGGTGTTTTTTTTTTTTTTTAAGAAACAAAATAACATTATGTATAGACATTTTTGAAATGAATATGCTATTAACTTGGCATTTAGGAGCTTTCACTAATAAGTCATTTTGTAAATTTAGTCCACATTGTGGCTTTTGAGGTTTCTATCATCACATTAATCAGAACACGCTACAGAATACCAGAATAAAGGAAATGCCATTCTTAAAAACTATTCAACTTCAATCTTAATCACCTTATCAGAACAATATATGCAAGCAAGGGTTAAGACGTATTATATTTAGGTCATTCTTTTTCTAGGTCTAACTTTGTAATGTAATGTGTGTTCTTCTGCATCTGGCCCAAAGAGTAAAAAATAATTAACCAGATTCTCTTTGTTGTGAGCTCCTTCCTCAAGAAGATGGAGCATGCGTGGTAGCCTTGCCCCTTCAGGCCACTAGGGGACCCTTGCGGAGTCAAAGACCCTTCCAGACCATCAGCCTTAGTGAGTATTCTGCAGATAGCTACCATTCTCTTTTCTGCCTCAACACAGATTAATCCACATTAACACACCGGTTCCTACGTGCTTCTATGCATGTTGTTAGAAGGATGGAGTCCTGGAAAAGTTCAGAAAGGGAATTGCTATTTGTAGTTCTCCCTCAGGGAGGTACTCTGATCTTGATCATTGGCTGACTGTAAGCCCTAATAGTCTGAGAGTACCCATGGGTGGTATAGAGGTGATACCAATTATTAGAAACTCACTGACATTTTAATGGAAGTGGTGGTATTTTATATCCTAAAGGCATTTTCATAGGACCGTTTAGCTGTGGCCCAAAGCTTTGTAGGTTGGAAAACATCCCCTTAACTCTGTGTTTACCCATGTCACAGCATCACCATTTCCAACTTCTTAGAAAAACCTAGCTCACTCATAGTTTACAAGAGGAAGCCCAAAGAACTGCATGAATCCAGCCTGGTTACAAGTGCTTAGACTGATGTGGATATCTGGCCCAAGATTAGCCATTTAGAGTTTCTCTCTTGTGACTTTGAGATTTAGGCAGAAATTGAGCCAGTCGTCAGTGTTGGTCATTGGAGCTGTAGGCAAGTGGGATTTGGGGAGAATAGAAACTAAAAGCTTGACAGAAGAAACTAATTTATAGAGAAAGAGTGAGATATGGACAAAGAAGCCAAGGTGAGAGATCCAGGTAAAGGGGAAAAGAGGAAAAGGTGTATATTTTTTCTGTTCTCATGAAACCCTGCTGTACTTCTGCAGCCTGGTTATGGGAAACTCCCCTTTATATTCATGCTAAATTCATTTTTACTTAGACTGATGTGGTGGAGTTTCTGTTCTTCACAAGCAAGTACTATGGCTAGGGCACTATGAAATTTCCATGTTTTAACTTAAGACATTTATTGAGCACCTACTATGTAACTGGCATTGTGGATACAATAATGAATGAAAAAGGCAGGGGAGACCCTCTGTAAGGGGTTAAATAGTTCATGTCCACGTCTTGTATTTTCCATCACCGCCTCCTTCACCTCCTCCAAGCCGCTCATGGAGCATCTGCTGTGAACACAGGAAAATAAACTCCAATCTTCCTTTTCTCCAGTTGTTCTTCCCTTTTCCATTTATTTCTTTGGTAAACTGTCCTTTAGGTGTCAACATGCACTCACTGTGGGCAACTATAAGGTGGACTTTTTTTCTCTTTGTTCTCTGCCTTTCCGTCTTACAACCTCCTTTTCCATGTCCAGTTTTCTAGGTCCCTGCTAAGGAATAACTGTGCATTAAGGGGAGGGGAGAAAAACCACCCTGTGGCTTAAAACAACAATGATCATGTATCTTGCTCAAGAATCTGCAATTAGCGGGGAACCAGGGTGGCTCAGTCAGTTAAGCATCCGAGTTCAGCCTAGGTCATGATCTCACAGCTTGTAAGTTCGAGCCCCACATTGGGCTCTATGCTAACAGCTCAGAGCCTGGAGCCTGCTTCAGATTCTGTCTCTGTCTCTCTGCTCCTCCCCTACTTGCACTTTGTTTCCCTCTCTCTCTCTCTCTCTCTCTCTCAAAAATAAACAAACATTAAAAAAAGAAGATTCTGCAATTAGGGCAGGTCTTAGTAGAACAGTTCCATCTATGCTTCGTGTGGTTTCAATGGGGGCAACTTAGCTCAGGACTGGAAGATTCACTTTCAAAACAGCTCATTTGCTTGGCTGGCAAGTTGCTGGTGGTCAGGTGGGAGTGCAGCTGGGGCTGCAGGCTGGGACTGTCCGTGTTCCTCGGCGTGGGCCTGTCTGCGAACTGCTTCAATGTTCTTACAACCTGGAGTTGGGTTCCAAGAGCAAGTATCCCAAGAAGACAAGACCCTTTTATGATCTCGCCTTGGAATTCACATAGTGTCATTTCCATAGCACAGTATTGGTCAAAGCAGTTGCCAAGCCCCACCCATACTGTGAGGGAGAAGACATAGATTTCGCTTTTCAACTGAAAATAGCACGGTTCTGGAAGAGTCTATGGTATAAGAGATATTACCATGTCTCTCTTTGGAAAATACATTCTGCCACAGTATCTCACCTAGATAAACACGCATCTACACTGGGCCCCATTTTAAGCAGAGCTTATCCAAGAAACAGAAGGCCATCCAAACTAGTGCAAGTTGAAGGGAGATTATAAAAAGGAGGCAAGGAAATCTCACGGTAACAAAATATAGGAAGTACAGCCTAGCCCCAGGGGAACTGGAAATTGACCAGATAGCTGTCTTTCCATCTTCCTCTCTTTCAGAAGACACATGATCTCTGACATGACTTCTCCCCAGGCGTTTGGTTCAATTTCCCACAGACTGCATTGTTGTTGTATTTTAAAAAAAATTTTTTTAATGTTTTTTTTATTTATTTCTGAGAGAGAGAGAGAGAGACAGTGTGAACAGGGGAGGGTCAGAGAAAGAGGGAGACACAGAATCTGAAGCAGGCTCCAGGCTCTGAGCTGGCTGTTAGCACAGAGCCCGATGCAGGGCTCGAACCCACAAACCGTGAGATCATGACCTGAGCCAAAGTTGGATGCTTAACCGACTGAGCCACCCAGGCGCCCCTTAAAAAAATTTTTTTTAATGTTTGTTTATTTTTGAAGGAGAGAGAGAGAGTGCGAGCAGGAGAGAGACAGAGATAGAGGGAGAAATAGAATCTGAACCGTCAGCATAGAGCCTGAGGCAGGGCTCCAATTCACAAAAAAATGGTGAGATCATGACCTGAGCCTAAGTCTGATGATGCTTAACTGACTGAGCCACCCAGGCACCCCTCCCACAGACTGCATTGTTCATATGCATGTGGTTGAAGGCAGATGCCCAGCAGATACAAGTGCCCACAATTCTCTAATGTCTCTGTGTCTCTGAGTCAAAATATAGAAGTGATTCAGCCTATTCAATGGATTGATGCCTTGGTTCAGGTGTGGGGCCAGCCTCATTCCCATCCACTGTGGCAAGGGAGGGATGTCACATTATGTATGAACTTGACTTCCTGGCGGGGGTGTGGAAAGAGTGCCAAAGAAGAAATATGGTGGTGAGGTGTGCAGAGTTAGGGAATGAAGTGGTTACGATCACCATCTTTTTGTGAGGATTATGTAATCTGATATAAGTAAGGGTTTGTGGTATATATATATATATATATATATATATATATATATATATATATATATATATATATATATATATATTTAATGTTTATTTGTTTTGAGGGAGAGGGAGAGAGAGACAGAGCTTGAGCAGGGGAGGGGCAGAGCAAGAGGGAAACATAGAATCCCAAACAGGCTCCAGGCCCTGAACTGTCAGCGCAGAGTCCAACATGGGGCTCAAACTTCGGATCATGACCTGAGGCGAAGTCGAACGCTCAACTGACTGAGCCACCCAGGTGCCCCCGTGTGGCATATTTTAGCTGTAGATAGCTCGGTAAGTATTTGGTATTTTGGGTTTGTATTAGGCAACCATTGTCCAAACATTGACACTCCACTATCTTTTCCTTGAAGAATAAATACATCTGTGTTTCAGACACTCTGACTGGGTCAGTACATGCAATATTTTGGGACAAAATTATACTTGGAATTAATGCTGAATGATTGTCGTAAAAACAATTTGCTATTAATACTATAAACAACTGCAAAGGAATCTAGGTAGAAAAGATAATAAAGGCATGCAAACTCTGGTCTGGAGTATGCTCATGGTAAAAGAAAATCATTAATTAAGTAGGAGAAGCTGTAGTGGTAAGAAGTTTAATTCACAAGGGAGAATTAATAACACTTTTATGAGTCAACTAATGAAGTATCAAACATAAAGCCAAAATTGTGTGAAATGTAAGGAGAAATTGATAGAGACAAAATTATTATGAAAGAGATTGTTATCATTATCTGATATCAAGTAGACAGAAAGGATAGTCTGCCGAATGTAATTAGAAAAATATATGTTACATAGCTTTTTAAGCAGCCATAGATCATATAAAACATTGAAAAATATAAGAGGCCACAAAGAAAGGCTCAGAATGTTCTAATAGCATTAAATGCTCTCTGTAATTGAAACAAAAGTTTAAGTATACAATTTAAGATACTCTTCTGGGGGCGCGGCATGGGTAGCTCAGTCTGTTAAGCGTTCGACTTGGGCTCAGGTCATGATCTCACCATTTTGTGAGTTTGAGCCCTGTGTCAGGCTCTGTGCTGACAGTTCAGAGCCTGGAGCCTGCTTCAGATTCTGTGTCTCCCTAACTCTCTGCCTTTCTCTTTGCCTCTCTCTCTCTCCTCCCTCTCTCTCTCTCTCTCTCTCTCTCTCTCTCTCTCTCTCTCTCTCTCTCTCTCTCTCTCACACACACACACACACACACACACACAAACATAAAAAATGAAAAATAAAATAGAATACTCTTCTAAACAACCAGTGGCAGAAAGAAAAAAATTCAAAACTTCAACGATTGTTTACAAAGTGGCATAGTGAAAACACTGAATATCAGACACTATTGGATGTGGAACAGCTGTATCTGCAGCAACACTGCTGAGCTTAAAGGTATCAGCCTTTAAATATGACTAATAATTAAATGGGACATTATGTTTAAGAATAAGTGAAAGATTGGGGCAGCTGGGTGGCTTAGTCGGTTAAGCATCTGACTTCGGCTCAGGTCATGATCTCACGGTTCATGGGTTCAAGCCCCACGTCGGGCTCTGTGCTGACAGCTTAGAGCCCGGAGCCTGCTTTGGCAGAGAGACAGGGTTGCACAACATTGTGAACATAGTAAAAATCACTGAATTGTACACTTTAAAAATGTGAATTTTCGGAGTGCAGGTCTTCTATTTCCTTAGCTAAATTTATTCTTAGATATTTTATTCTTTTTGATGCAATCGTAATGGGATTATTTTCTTAATTTCTCTTTATTATTAGTATATTATTAGTATATAGAAATGCAACAGCTTTCTATATATTGATTTTGTATCCTGCAACCTTACTGAACTCATTTACCAGTTCTAGCAGTTTTTTGGGTTTTATAGATATAGTATCACGTAATCTACAAAGAGTGAAAGTTTTATTTCTTCCTTACCAATTTGCATGCCTTTTATTCTCCTCCTCCTTGTGTGATTGCTGTGGGTAGGGCTTCCAGTACTGTTGGAAAAAGTGGTAAGAAGGACATGTTTGTCTTGGTCCTTATCTTAGGGGAAAAGCTTTCAGTTTTTCCCCAATGAGCATGATGTTGGCTGCAGGGTTTTCGTATATGGCCTTTATTATGTTGAGATATGTTTCCTCTAAACCTACTTTGTTGAGAATTTTTATCATGAATACATGTTGTGCTTTGTCAAATGCTTTTTCTGAATCTATTGTGGTAACCATATGGTTTTTATCCTTTTTCTTGTTAATATGGTGTATCACTTTGATTGATTTGTGAATATTGAGCCACCCTTACAACTGTGGACTAAATTGTACTTGGGTCGTGTGAATGATTTTTAAGTGTATTGTTGGATTCAGCTTCCTAATATTTTGTTGAGGATTTCTGCATCTATGTTCATCAGTGATACTGGCCTGTAGTTTTCTTCTTTGTGGTGACTTTATCTTATCTGGTTTTGGTGTAAGGGCAGTGCCAGCCTTGTAGAATGAATTTGGAAGCTGACCTTCCTCTTTTTTTTTTTTTTTTTTTTGGAATAATTTAAGAAACTATAAAACTATATAAAAAACTTATACAATTTAACACCAAAAAAACCCCCAAATCATATGATTAAAAAAAGGGCAGGAGACCTGAATAGACATTTTTCCAAAGAAGACGTACAAATGGCCAACAGACACATGAAAAGATGCTCAACATCACTAATAATAAGGGAAATGCAAATCAAAAGCACAATGAGATATCATCTTACACCTGTCAGAAGAGCTAGACTCAAAAGACAAGTGTTGGCAAGGATGTAGAGAAAAAGGAACCCTTATGCACTGCTGGTGGGAATGCAAACTGAGGCAGCCACTATGGAAAACAGTATCGGGGTTCCTCAGAAATATAAAAATAGAATTATAGTGTGATCCAGTAACCACTACTGGATATTTATCCAAAGAAAACTAAAACATAATCTGAAAAGATATATGCATTCCTATGTTTATTGGAGCATTATTTACAATCACTGAGATATGGAAGCAACTAAAATATTCATCATTAGATGAATGGATAAAGAAGATATGGTATGTGTATATGTACATATATATGTGTATAATATATATACACATACAAATATATATATTTATATATGTAATATATGTAATAGAAAATTACTCAGCCATGAAAAAGAATTATATATATGATTATATATGTAACATACACACATATATATTATATAATTAAATATATAAATAGAATAGAATATTACTAAGCCATGAAAAAAGAATGAGATCTTGCCATTTACAACAACATGGATGGATCTAGAGTGTATTATGCTAAGTGAAATAACTCAGAGAAAGACAAACACCGTATGATTTCACTCATATGTACAATTTATGAAACAAAACAAATGAGCAAAGAAAAAAGAGACAGACTATTAAATACAGAGAGTGAACTGGTGGTTGCCAGAGGAGAGGTGAGTAGTGGACAAAAGATGGGGAGGTGACTATCATGGCATGTGAATTATATCTCAGTAACAAAGTATGCAGAGGAGGAGAAGAAGGGAAGGAGGTGGAGAAAAGGAAACCACATTCAGACCTGAGAGCAAAGGAAGGTGCACTGGCTGTTCAGCTCCTGTCTCTCAACCGATCCTTCACCATGTCTCCATGCTCATCCTTCTATACCCTGCTTTGTGATGCTGGGTCTGGATTCTGGAAACCACATTCCTCTTTTGCTAGTGGATACCTAGTAGGAGCAATCGGAGAGAGACTGGAAAGCAAGAGGAGGGGGAAGTGATGTGCTTCTGCTGTTGCTTGCGGCTTCTCTTCCTCCCCATCACCTCACAGCATTTCTTCAGCCTGGAGGCTACAGTGGGTCCCGTTTCCTGCTTGTGTCCACACTCTCAGAGCCAGCCTCCGCATGCTGCCTCAAAGGTCCTCACAGTAGCAGATAACTGCCCCTCCTCAGAGACCAGGTCCCAACTTTCCAGGGCTCTCTCCTCTAAGACTCGAGTTCTAAAACCTCAAACTCTGCCTTTGCTCCCCTGGGGACTGGCAGCTGCTGTTTGTATTGACTGGTTCTGTGCCACTTGGGAGACCCGTCTATCTTGTAAGTCTTTGCATACTTATCTAATTAATTCCATATGATACATCTCCTCTGTTCACATAACGGTTATGGTTTCTATTTTCCTGATGGGGTACAAGATGATACAGAAGGAAATAATGCAGATAAAAAAAAGAAGTCACTGACTTAGAAAAGAGAGACTGAATTTATGGTTATCATGCACTAGTTCTTGGATAAAATCAATAAAAAAGACAAGCCTCAGCAAAATCATATGGAGAGAGAGAGTAAAAATACATATGTTTCAAAGCACAGGAAAAGATAAAGAGGTATCCAATTTTAGTTTTTGAAGTAAGCAAAGTATTAATATATACCAATCTATGCCACCAGAAAAATACAGCTGGAATTTCCCAATGGCATTGCATGCAACACACTTCCACATTATGAACACTGTTCTAGTAATACGTATGACCTGAAAAATGTGTCCTATGGTCAGATAAATGTGGGAAATTCTCATATCTTTCCCTTGGAGATTTACAACACATGTTTGCATATTAAAGGCTCTGCAATCCCTGATGTAAAGACAGCCTGCTAAAGGCATTTCCCCAAATGTTTTCCAAATGTATTTGATGTTCTGCAGATATTCCAAGCCTCCATCACGGAAACACTGCTGTAGATCTTCTCATGTATGAATACGGGTGGGAAAAAATGCTGGCACACAGAATTCAGTAGTACCTTTTGACCAAGTAAGACATAGAGCAGGAATGCAAGAACAGTGTGCTCTAATAAGGAAGTAAAAGATATGGCAAAACAAGCAAAAAAATATCATTATCTCAGTTAGTGAATGTTGAAAAGGTGCTTGATAAAATTCAGGACTAATTTCTGATTAAAATTTCAGAATACTAGGAATAGATTAATACTTCTTTAATTTTAAAAAATGCATGTCAGACGCCAGAGTGGCTCAGTTGGTTAAGCATCGGACTTCGGCTCAGGTCATGATCTCACAATTGGTGGGTTCGAGCCCCACATCGGACTCTGTTCTGAATGCTTGCTCAGAGCCTGGAGCCTGCTTCAGATTTTGTGTCTCCTCTCTCTGACCCACCCCACTCATGCTCTGTCTCACTCTATCTCTGGAAAAATAAATAAATATTAAATAAATTTTTTTTAAATGCATGTCAAGCCAACTGTCTTTCATCACATTCTGAGTCAGATCAGTGATGAAATAACCTTACTGTAATATTGAATTCCAAGCAAAACTTAAAAGAAGTTAAATATTATACAATAAATGAATCACTAAATAAAGTATAGCATGACCACACAATGTACTTGTTTGCAGTTACTGAGTTTCACTTTTGAAATTGTGATAAAATATAACCTTAAAATGGACTATTTTAACCATATTAAGATGTATAATTCAATGCCACTTATTATATTCACAGTGTTTTGCATCATTACCACCATCTAATTCTGGAATATTTTCATTATCCCAAAAGGAAACTCCATACCTTTTAAACATTGCACCCCAGCCTTCCTTCCCCAAGCCCTTGCAGCCACTAATCTACTTTCTGTCTCTATGGATTTGCCTATTCTGGGCATTTCATAAATATAGAATCATACCATATGTGGCCTTTGTGCCTAGCTGCTTTCTTTCACTTAATATGATGTTTTCAAGATTTATTAATATTGTGTCATATATATGCATTTCATTCCTTTTTGTGGATGAATAATATTCCATTGTATGGCTATAATATATTTTGTTTATTGATCAGTTGATGGATATTTGAGTTACTTATACCTTTTAGCTGTGTGAATACTGCTGCCATGAACATTCATGTACAGGTTTTTGTTCAAATAAATGTATTTTTGGACAAATTAGATGATACAGAAAAATTATAGTATATTGCATAAAATGATAAATACTATAATTACAGTAGAATTTGATTTTTTAGTCTACTATATAAAGACTAGATGCACAGAAAAATCACCAAAATAGTCACAGTGATTGTCACTGAATCACAAATCTATGGATGGTTTTTATTTGATGTATGTTTTTACATTTTTCAAGATTTCTATAATAAACGTATTTTATAACAGGGAAAACCAATTCATTTAACAACTTGTTTAAGCAACTTATTTAAGGAACAGTGCTTGGGAATCGATAAAATAGAGGTAGTGTCACCTATCTTTTTGGGGACCTTGTCTGGGACAGGAGATGATAGATGATGTAGCACTAGTGAAGGCTGAAGAATTGCAGGACTTTTTAATTTATTTTTTTAATGTTTATTCTTGAGAAAGAGAGACACAAAGTGTGAGCAGGAGAGGGTCAGAGAGAGAGGTAGACACAGAATCCGAAGCAGGCTCCAGGCTCTGAGCTAGCTGTCAGCACAGAGCCCAACACGGGGCTCGAACCCACAAACTGTGAGATCATGACCTGAGTCAAAGTAGGACACTCAAGCTACTGAGCCACCCAGGCACCCCTTGAATTGCAGGATTTTTAAAAAGATGGGTGATTTGAACACAGTTATAATCTGCACTGAAGGGCTCAGCAAAGAATGAAAGGGTAACGATGTAGGAGACAGAGGAAGAACGAAATCCTGATCTTAGACAACTCAGATCAACGATAAAGAGGAAAATACTGGCATTAAAACAGGAAAGTAAACATTTTCCTCTTAGATTCAAGGACTTTTAGATGAGAATGCAGGCAGGTAGGAAGTGGGTGTTGGTGTATAGAGAAAAGTTGGAGAGATTTCACACCTACTGAACTTACTATTCTTCGTGAAATTGGGGAAGTCAGATGCTGGAAAGAGTGGGGTGAACTGTACTATAAGCTCGAGGAAGAAAAATAAAAGCTTGGAATGTGCAACGTGGGCAACCAGGGGCACCCAGATTCCCGCAGTATTCAGTCTGTCATTCATTGCCTTCACTGCATTCTACAACTCATTAGCCATACCTTCTTCATTTAAGAAAACTTTCCTCTACATGCATTCTTTTCTTTTTGTTGTGGGTTTTATCCTGCAGTAGCTTCTAGAGCTTATTGATGATACAAACTGGAGTTGTTTCTATAGTTCTCCTTTGTTTCTTAGGGCTCCACATTTTCTCATCCTGTTATTGGCTCTTTCTTTTAAATTTCTGTGTATGCAAGGAATTCTATCCTTTTGTTCATGTTTATAGTGGAAAGTGTTTGTCCAGTATTAAAAGTTCTGTGATTAATTATGGGTGAGGTTTATTAGCTCTTTAAGGTCAGAAAAAGGGGAAAGTGTATACTTCAGAGTTATACATATAGTTTTACTCTATGAATCAGTTAGAATTAGGTTTGGCTGTATTAGAGATATCAAATAACAGTATTTAAAGTGATATAGAAATGTGTTTCTATCCTATGTAAAAATCTAGATGCAATCAGTCTAGGGATGATGAGGCAGCTCTCTCCAAGTCCTCAGGGATACAGGCTCTTTGTAGCTCCTTGTAGCACCGTAAAGGTATATTCCTATTCCTTATTCTCATGGCCCAACATAGATTTGAAGCCGTCACACCCACATTTCCAGTAGCAGATGGAAGAAAAGAGGAAGAAGAGACTAGCAGAGGCTTATGGAAGCTGACATGTGATTCTTCCACTGCCCCCCCTCCCCCATTGGCCAGATCTTAGTCACATTAGCTTAATTCTCATTGTGAGGAAGGTTAGGAAATGCTCTTTTTATTCTAAACAGCCATCTGCCTCACTAAACATGTCATTACTTAGGAAGAGGAGGAGAGTAGCGGTGAAGGGCAACTCATGGTTTCTGTCCATCTTTCAATGATCAGAGATACCTTCACTTGGTGAAGCAGCCAGCCACCGGAGGGGTCAAAGCAGGGATATGTAAGTTTGTGTGTGAGTTGTTTCTTCCTTGGGTGTAGTTGTCTAAATTAACTGCACCGCATTCTTTTCTCTTCCTTGCAGTACTGCTCTTGCTAGGAGCCAACCACCTAGGGTGGGTTCTTCTGTGTGTTTTGATAGACCATCCATCCATCCATGTCAGGTGTGGTCTCCTGCAGCCGGGCTCCTGATTCCTTTGGATTGTAGCACTCTCTCCTTCTGCAACTTAAAAAGCTTGAAATGTGTCCCTTCGCTGATTTCCCCCAAGAAATGCTGCAAGTTAGTAACTGTTGCCTGAGTCCATAGGGGTTTCTTCCTTTACAACTCAGGCAGTCTTTTTTCCCACATGGCGAATTGTTAGTCCCTCCAGAAATAAGGTACTGCATACACTGCAATGTGCAGAAATTCTTTAAAATTGTTGACATGTGAGTGGCAGCATTCCCTAGTTTCCAGTGATAAAACGGACTTTTCCTCACAGCAGTTGATTCTCTTGAATCATTTTTGTAAGAATTTTGTTGTGAGCGGGGAAGTTACACATAAGGCTTAGTATCACATTCTTGGATCAGAATCCATTCTTTGTCTTTCTTATGGTTTCCTCCATTGTAACTTGGCCTATCCCCTCTACAACTAGACTGCATCCAAAGTTGAGATACTGATGTGCATAAGACTTTCCAAAGGATTGGAATCACTTTTTCTAGGAACCTCCGGAGGGGAGAAACACTACCATGCTTAGAGATATTTGGGCATGTAGGATCATAAGCCCACTTAACTAACCTTAAGGAAAGGGGTATTTTTGTAAGGATGCACATAAACTGAATCTGGAACCCGAAAACTACCTGTACCACAGGTATCTGTTCTCTAGATCTCTCTCATGGGCCATGTGGTTTCTCATAATGAAGTTGCTACTCCTGTTTATGTCTGATCCAGTCTCCAAGCTATCTGTCAACTGGCTTCCTCCTAACTTTGGTGTGCCCGTGGTCCCAAGTGGATACCCCAGCCCCAGGTCTGCCTTGAGATTTCTCTGCTCAGCTCTAACAGCTAGTATCTTGTTCTTCTGAAATTCTCCAAAGAAGAATCTGATTAGCTTAGCTTAATTTTGCTATCCTGCTTTTTAAGCATAAATCACAGGTCATGGACAGGCTGCCCTCAAACCCAAGCTGGCCTCAGTTCATGTCAGTGGAGGTGTAGAGAGCAGAGTGAGAAGCATGTGGTACAGAACACACCTGTTTCAAGCAGAGCTTGCCTGCTGTTGGCTCTAACTTCAGCTATATCCAGGACTGTTCCACGTTCATTGACTCTTCACCAGCAAGAACAAAGGACAACCTCCTTAGCCAAGCGTTCAAGGCTTCAGTCTCTTGAACATGTCCACCTTGCCAATCATGCCACTCACTGTCACCCTCTTTGCCAGTCTGACTAAAGTATTTACTTTGCCCCCAAATCCACCATACATATTCCTGCCTCCAGGTCTCTGCTCATACTGTGCCTACCTTGCCTTCCTGAACTCCTGCCATCCTTCATAAAGACAGGCTGAACTTACTCTTTCTTTATTACCAATGACTGTTGTTTTTGTTATTATTATTATTATTTTGCATCAGCCACAAACTAGGTATTCTCCTGATATCTTATATATATAATCTCATTTATTATTTGTCCATATCTTTCAAAGTAGGTATTATTACTCTCATTCTACAGGTAGACAAAAGAAAGCTTGGAGAAGTTAAGTTACCTACCCAAAGGCACCCAAGGAATAAGTGTCAAAGTTGGAATTCTGAATCCAGGGCCTATCTGACTTTAAAGTCTACACTTCTTCTGAAACTACACTTAGTTATGAAGAAATCCCAAGGACTTGAACCCATGGTTTTCTTGCCCTCTTTTGAATAGAACCTGATGTCTATTCTGAATGACTGATTTGACACTGAAAAGATGATTACTTACACTATTGATTGTCTTTGGGGTGTGAACGTACCCCCCCTCAACTGAACTTTAAGCTAGTAGTTTTCAGTGGGTATGGTTCTGTCCCTAGGAGGCACTTTGGAAATGTATGCATGTGGAGACTGATCGTCACATTAGCTGGAGAGGAGGATTATTATTTACTGTGCAGGCACAGTGCACAGGACAGTCCTAGGCATCGAATTATCCTATAACCCGTAAGACTTTCCTATGTCCATTAGACATCCAATGTTAAAAACTTTTTTATAATTATCTGTAAGGCTCAAACCTAACTCTGCTTGAAATCTAGACTGTAAATAATTTCTATGCAGTTTTGCCATGCAGAGAATTTTCCAGGAGTGCAGAGACCATTGTTTAAGGGGGAAAAAAAGGATGATTGTATTTTGTTTAGCTTGGCCTTTGGCCAAGAATTTTTCACCCTTTCAGAAAATTACATCTACTGATGGCAACACTGCTTGTGGTATTTGAGTCTCCAATGAAACATAGCTATTACATTATAGTCAGCTTTTATAGCTATTCCATTTTCAATGATTCTGTATGTGGATGAAAACTTCTGACCTCTCTTAACTACTAGCATAACCTACCTCAAGTATTCCCATATTAAAATACATGTTGTTTTATTGCACATTCTTTTCTTTTTATTTATTCTTTATATTACTGATAGGACATACTTTGCTTTTTTTGGGAACTGTACACGCAGGTAGATTATATCATATATGATAATGTCTATATTTCAATATAATAAAGGAATGTTAACACTTTAGTGTTGGGAGAGGAGTGGGCCGGGAAGCAGGGCCATGACCCCTGGGAAAACAAGGACCAAGTTTCATGCTGGTTTGACTTCCCAGAAATCCTGGTAGTACTTTGCCTCAGGGTACTTCACACTAATTCTAAAGGGGGAGTAACTAGATTCATGCACGGATGTGTTTTTTCTTATTAGAGAAGAAATCCTAATGTGTTCAGTGGGGTAGCCTCCTCTCTAGCCTCCAACCTTACTGATTTTTGAAGATCCACATGCCAGTCAGCATGAGTACTAAATCCTTTCTGGTTTCATCAAGGAAGTGCTTAGTTGGTATTTTCAAAGTGAGATCTCTTGGGGCGCCTGGGTGGCTTAGTCGGTTGAGCGTCCGACTTTCGCTTAGGTCATGAGCTTGCGGTTCGTGGGTTCGAGCCCCGCGTCGGGCTCTGTGCTGACTGCCAGCTCGGAGCCTGGAGCCTGTTTCAGTCTGTGACTCCCTCTCTCTCTGACCCTCCCATGCTCACGCTGTCTCTCTCTCTCTCCTAGAAATAAATAAAACATTAAAAAGTTTTAAAAAATAAAAATAAATTTAAAAAAAATAAATAAATAAAAGTGAGATCTCAGAGATGGATCTCCTTGAAGTTTGCACATGGTATTAGTGATGTGCCAGGGAGGTGCTGGGGGAAAGGGAGGGCAAGGTGCTGCTACCCTCTTGGACTCATTTTCCTCTTTCTGGCTAAAAGGATCTCTCAGTCTTTGTGGAAGAGGAGGATAGAACATTCATTCTGTTTATTTCACCCAATGAAATCAAAGGAGAGCAAGGAGTACAGAATTAAAAGAACAATAATAAAAATCTCATATGATTTCCTTCTCATATATTCTCATCCCTGTTGCCTCAGTGACCTTAAAACAGTCCTTTGGGGTCACAGGGATTTCTACTCTAATTATTTGGATGGGGAAATATATCAATGTGCATCTACTTAGGACATTTTAAAGAGTTGGGTTATAAGTGTTAAGGAAGGAGTGTTGTCTCCTTTACTGAGAAGCCAAATTAGAGAGATTTGAATAGCAGGTGAATGAATATCCTTCAGAAGCCAAAGACTGCCTTCAAAGGTGTCCTAAGAGTCTGATGAATCCAAAAAAGACTATAAGAAAAACAGAGTAGTAGTTAGTAATAAAATCTACCATTTTATTGAGCTCTCTTTTGGACTGAGCATCTTAATAAATGCTTTACATACATGACCTATTTTACCCTTTGAAAGAGAAAAGCCGATGAGATTGGGTTAGCTGTAATTTACAGTCGAGAAAGCTGTGGCTCTGAAAGTCAGATGACTTGTCCAAGGCCTCAAAGGTTAGTTGGAGGTAGAGCTTGTATTCAGATCCAGCTTGATGCAGCACTAAAGCTCATGCTCTTCCAGGACTCTCTGAACAAACACGTCCCTCTATGCCCTGTAGGGATGCCCTTCTTTTTCAGAACCAAAAGAGACAGGGCTCGGACAACAGACAGAGGCTTTTCCCTTTACAGAAAAAAATATCTCCTACAGCTCAAATAAATAAGCCCATAAGAACAGGAAGAAGGTTTGAGCCCCTGGGAGTTGGCCTTCACCTGCAGAATAAAACACAGATTCCTCCTGGGGGCTGACGCCCCAGTTTTTTTCTCTCATTTTGGAAAGAGGCTTGGCTGTCAGGCTTTGATTCAGAACAGGAGTGCATTCAGAAGCATCCTCCGGCGAGGCTGGGAAGCTGCTCACATCCCCGGAAAATTCAGTGGGAGAAAAAGTTTATGGAAGCGAGTAGGAGTTTATTC
>JAESUZ010003791.1:322659-427659 GCA_017311185.1 Proteles cristata cristata | reverse complement strand
CTCAGGCTAAAAACTCTGCAGGCAGAGAGTACCCGAAACTGATGAAATGATCATTTTGCCACAATGGGACAAAGAAGTGTTAGTGGATTAAAGAAGCGCTTCTTTATCTGATGGCATAGACCTCATTGAGGAGTGGAGGGCGCGATTCAGTGGGGAAGATCATTAACTTTGAAGTCAGTCATCCAAAGATAATGTTTGTCCCTTTTGCTTCCTTTGTTGCCCAACTGGCCTTAGCAACCTCTATTTTTTAACTCATCCTTGAAAAACGGGGGGAAAATGCATAATAAAATAAAGGCCTTAGGTTTTCTACAGGCCGGAGGCCTAGGTTAATTTTTGCTGGCCGCAGAGGAAATTGAAGACACCATGGTAGTAGCACAGTGTGGCTTGTGTTGGGTCCGGGATAGTAAAAGGACCCATGGTGAGAGGGGAGACATTGGTGTCAATCATGGGGTGGGACGCCACAATGGCTGGTAATTGGCGTGGGTCCACCTTCTACGTCTGTCCCGCTGAGCCTGCAGCCCCCAGCCCACTCTTGAGCCCTATTGCTAACAAGTAAACAATTTATCAGGGTTAGGTCTCCTGCGGGTTGCCCCATCACACGCTCCATTCAGCCCCGGTACCCCCCCAACCCCCGTGCCAGGCCCGCCACACACACAAAAATTTACGTACACCGTGCAATTTGGGGCAGACGCACCATGTAACAACAAATTTACAACAGGCCTACCATGAAAATGGCTGTGTCAATATAGCTTCAAACTGGGGTAGCAGAGCAGCTGTGTCGGGCCAGAGCTGGTGGCCCCCAGAGGATGTCAGGGGAAAAGGGTCACAAGCATTGGATCATATCAGAGCTAATTATGACCCCTGCGTTTTTGACACAATAACTCACACAGATGTTCACTAGAATCAATCAATGTCTTATAAATAGCCTAGCCATTTGATGGCGTTCTCTAGATTTGTTTATTCTGAGCTTCGTCTTTTCAATGGGTTGTGGTTCTTCAGGACCCAGAGTGTGGGGCTTGGGGCCTGTGATGAGTATTCTGATGGAGTTGGCTGTTGTATAGAAAAGAGGGAGCTAGACTGGAACCCTCAGCTATGTCTCTTTCACCAGGTGTGTGACCTTGCTCAAATTACCAGTTCCTTACCTGATGGTAAGATTTGCAGATTGAATGAGGCAAGGTTTGCAGATTGAATGAGTTTGTTTGTTTGTTTGTTTGTTTTTTGAGCTATATGTCCAGTATAACAAATAATTCTATATAAAAAGAGAAATAGCATTTATTGAACATCTCCTATGTGCCATGCTTTATCTCATTTAACACCACAACTTCTGGGAAGGAAGTGTTGTAATCTACCTTTTACAGATCAGGTAAGTGAGGCTTCAAAACAGGAAGCAAAGGATGCCTGGGTGGTTCAGTCAGTTAAGCGTCCAACTCTCTTTTTTTTTTTTTATGAATATAATTTATTGTCAAATTGGCTTACATATAACACCCTCATCCCAACAGGTGCCCTCCTCCATGCCCATCACCCATTTTCCCCTCTCTCCCACCCCTCGATCCCCTTCAGTTTGTTCTCTGTATTTAAGAGTCTCTTGTGGTTTGCCTTCCTCCCTCTCTGTTTATAACGATTTTTTTCCTTTCCTCTCCCCCATGGTCTTCTGTTAAGTTTCTCAAGATCCACACGTGAGTGAAAACATATGATAGCTGTCCTTCTCTGACTGACTTATTTCATTCAGCATAATACCTTCCAGTTCTATCCACATTGCTGCAAATGGCATGATTTCATTCTTTCTCATTAAGCATCCAACTCTTGATCTCAGCTCAGGTCTTGATCTCAGCATCATGGGTTCAAACCCCGCATTGGTCTCTGCACTGGCCATGAAGCCTACTTTCAAAACAACAAAACAACAACAAAAACCCAGAATTACAAATACAATTTAGAACCAAGTCTGTCTGCCCAAAGTTGATTCTCTTTCCATGCTGTTTTGCTAGGAATCAGATACTCTTAGGGAATTTTAAGTACACAATCTCCTATTCAGATTGATAAAACAAAATTCTGCCTCTGAAAGATATTTCTTTGGTGGGTTGGGATGGGGAGGGAAATGTCTTTAAAATGAGCAGAGTTTGCCAATATAAGGGTTTTTTTTTTCCTTTGTTTATTAATTTCAAACATTTTTTCGGCGACTTTCATTGTGAGTTTTTTTCCAATCCAAGTTACCCTCAATTGTTATATATACCATTATTTTATATACCACCAAGAAAGAAAGTTTCCTGCCATTTATAAGTGGCTTATCCCTGTTTAAAGAATATTAAATGTAGAAAATTATGCATTTTGGAAATCAAATATATGTATTTGGATCTCAGCATCATGGGGCTGGTGAATCGTTCCAAGTTCTTCTTCAAAAAGCGATGGCTTCATTTGCTGTTTCCCATCTCTTTCTCAGAGTCTAGGGTTCTGGGAAAATCAGTACTTAGCAAGTGTCTAGAACATAGTAGCCAGTGCATAAATAGTAAAAGAATAAATGAGTAAATGAAGTGTCTCCTGTCTTAACCTTCAATTCTTGAACACGAGTAGAAATTGCACTTTAGGGAGGAGTATTTTCTGTCCTGTCCAGGTGTCCAGATCCTGTTTCATACTTAAACCCAGACATAAAGAGGTCGGGGTCAGAGTGCCCCCCCCTTGGTGTTTACAGTTGGAAGTCTGCCTGATCCTGGTTCCCTGGGGTCTTTGTGTGGCCTGGCCTGTTACACTCTGGCTAGGGGAGGGAGAAGGAGAATCTCTCCAGGCAGGAGTCTCCGCACCATTGTCCTTTCTAGCAGCTGAGACAAAGGAGCAATTTTATGCTAATCAGTGTACACGAAATGAGCATTTTTTTTTTACAAATTTTACTTCTTTCACTTGGAAACCCAATAAATAAGCGGAGCCTGTGCAGCCACATTCTTCAGCAGAGGCTCCCAGCTGGTGGGGCCTTGGTCAGAAATGTGTGCAGGCCGTGGAGAATTTGACAGAACCACCTCGCCTGGCAGTCTCTTTACTTCGTTCTCCAGCTTGGGGTCTGTGCATTTGTGGGCAGTGTCGCCATGGGCCGGCTTTGTGGAAATGAAACTAATATACTCACCTTTTTGAGGAAAGGATAATCTGTATTGGGGTTAGAGGGCAAGTGTCTCCAGTGTCAGAAGCAAAGGACAGTAGAAAAAAAGCCTGCCTTAACCAGATCTACTAGAGGCAGCTGTATAGGGAAGGCTTCCAGAATAAGGCAAGTCCTTTGAAAAACCAAAACACTTACACATACTCTGGGGGGCACTTTTTGTCCTTCACAATGTGTCCCCAGTGTCCTAGATCCCCTATAAGCCTCCTAGGCCCTCATGCTCCTGCTGAGCAGGCTACGAGCTCACTGGAATTCATGCTTTGTCCTTGACTGCACTGCTCTCCTACCCCTGTGGTTTGGCTTTTCTTGATCTACCTTATCTACCTCATCTGACACAATCATACTCATTTTCTTCATGTTATGAGTCAAGCCCCCTGACCAGTTTTTCCCATTCGCTTTGTTTGTTTGTTTGTTTGTTTGTTTGTTTGTTTAGAGGGACAGAGAGAGAGGGAGAGAATCCCAAGCAGCTTTGCACCGTCAGTGCAGAGCCTGATGTGGGGCTCCATCCCACAAACTGGGAGATAATGACCTGAATGGAAACCAAGAGTTGGATGCTTAACTGGCTGAGCCACCAGACTCCCCTTTCTTGATTTCTTATCTCAGAAGGGAATGTGGTCTTTCCTTCCTGTTTAAGGATAAACTGAGGCTATTAAAAATTTTAAGAGTTTATCTGAGAAAACTGACCCCATTGGGCTACATCAGACCAGAAGTGGGTAAGAGTGCTCTACCATAGGAGCTAAGGGAAAGACTTTTACAGAGAAGAGGTACAAGCAAAGCAAAGAAATTATTTGATTGGCTATAGTTCAAAGCTTTGGTGTCTGTTGGTGATTGGTTGTCCTTAGGTTTTGATGCCATAATCTTAAGTCATTAATAGGCTTAGGTTTTGGTTTGTATACATATACTCCCATGGCATTAGACCCCACCAGAATCTAATGTCTCCTTGTTTAATTAATTTACATTCTTTCAACCCAAGTAGCACTGTCTTAGAGCTCTCATTGTGCCTATGTGATCAAATGTCATCTCTGTTGCTTCATGGGTACAGCTTAGGACTACCCAATACTTGTAGTTTCCATGGCCTGATTGTCTGGGAAAAAGACCCTCTCGTGAACAAAGTAGGACACTAAGGCAGACACAGATATAGACACTCACAAGTACTGTTCACCAGGCTCAACACAGAGCAATTTTTATAACTTTCTTAAAAATAAAAAAAGAGCATCTTTAATGCTAAAAAATACAGGAAACCAAAAAGAAATTTTAAACAGTTGCTGATCTGACTCAAACACCACCTTGTCTTGCCTTTCAAATGCATCCTTAAATTTTCTGCAGTCATTTAATTAGGCTGATTTGAAGAATCTTCTACCGGCCAAAGCTGGCATGATCTGAATATCACTGAGTCTCATAGAAGCAATGGGTTGAGCACATTAAATATAATAAAATTCATAATTCAGAGTGCTAATCAGAAGATTCCAAAACAGAACTTCATTTGTGACTTTTGAAAGTTTCTAGAGAACCAACATTATTTTAAAAATTGATAAATAAAGGGAGAAAAGTTAAGCATTGATCCTGCCTTCCTGTATGATCATTTCAGCATGGTAATATGAGGGAAGATTGGCCCCAGGTGACACATTGTAATATATTCTTTCATTTACTCATTCCCTTCTTCAGCAAACATATATTGAACCTATCTCCCTACCAAGCCCTGTGCTAAACCCTTGGAATATAATGAATTTGAAATCAGAAGTTATCCTATCGACTGGTGTAACACTATGGCCGAAGGTAGACACTAAGTGACCACAGCGGTGAGTCGAGGAGGGTCTGATGGATTGTGTCGCGTCTTCCATTCTTCCTCAAAGACAAGTTTCTCAGGGTGTTTGGATCTCTTTGTTTTGCTCCTTTAGTGTTTACTTCTATGCCTTGGGCATCAAGGATGCCCAGTAATAGTTTGATAAGTCAATCTAGGCTTTTGCCTGCAAGCCACAGAAAGTATCTCTGGAAAACTAAATCCAAAGAGGACCATGCTTTATAGAACAAGATAGATCACCAAATGGATGGGCAGGTTGGGGGGGAGGGGCAGTTTCAGGAAAAGGGTTAAGAGGCAAGAAATAGGACTAAGATCATGACACAGAAAGAGTCTCATGCAGGTCCTGGATGTTGATGCTGCTGCAGGTGTGAACACCTCCTGAGTGTCTGAGACCCCATGGGAACATTGGTCATGTAACGAAGAGGGATTATCTGATTCGTCAGTTTCTGCTGTGGGAAGCAGAGTTGGGTCTTGTAGACCATGAAGGCAGGGAGGTCTGTGCTTACTAGCCAAAAACAATGGCAAATGTCTGCTACAGTTGTTTGAAATGAAATATCAATTAAAGAGATGCCTTTTTTCCTATCAATACATTTCTGCACAGTGGGGGAAACCCAAGGAGCCTACATGGGTAATACGCTTATGTTTTGTTCACCTGCCTAACTCCAGGAGGTACCTTTACATCCTGATCTCCACTTCTGCTTCCTTTCTTCCCTAAGCCACCCAGATGGAAACAGTGGGATAGGGAGCACTACAGTCTATAGAACTTTCTGCCAGAATGGCTACTCAGCTGGCTGGCTGTGGGCGGGGCATCATTCCACTCACAGAAAACTATGAGCTGAGGCTTTCCAATGGAGTCTAGCCTCTCATCTGGGCAGAGTCTCTCTTTTCCCTCCAGGAGAGAGCACATCTTAGATGAAGTGGAAGAATTGGGATATTTTCAATTATAATAGTAATTACCAGCAGGTCCGCATGTACTGAACACTTACTTTACGTTAAGCACTGATATAACTTTGCATAATTATCTCTTTTAATCTTCACAACAATGCTATGAGGTAGACACCATTTTGACCTGCATTTCATAAATGGGAAAACTAAAATGCCGTGTGAAGTAACTGTCCAGGTCGTTAGCCGAAATCCTAACCCAGGGCTCATGTGAAATCAAAGAACCACAGAGCCTGAAATATCACCGAAATGTCACCAACAACACCACAGCTGCGGTTCAGTGACTGATATGCAAAGGTGAACTTGAACCCATGTCTAGCTCACTCTAATGCCTGTTCTGATGAACTGAACTAACCGAGTTCCTTCATGAATAACTCAGGTTCCTTTTGGTAGATAGTTGTATGTAGTGGCGGGTAAGTTAACTTCTCTCCCAAATCCTGTGACAAGGTTGTAATGAAGGTAAGTCTTAGACTAAATTCTGCACACATACAGACATTTATTAAGTTAGTAATAGTTTCTATGCTGTGTCCTGTGGGCTTGATTAAGCGCCAGCTATCCATTCTGTCAGGTATTCCAACCATAACCTGAATAAAAGATTTACCTGAAGTAGACACCACAGCATTTCTGGGTAATGTTCTCTGCCTTCTAGTTGGTGTCACACAACCAGAGACCCTTCTACAGCAATGGCTGGGATGCAGGACCAATTAGAGGTCAAACCACAAGTGCTATTCCTAAGGTGTTGCATAGAGCCCCGCACAAAGATAGGGTGGGGTTCTAACCTTTTTTAGTCCACCCCCTGTAACTTGAAGGCGTCTCACTTCAACAATGCGAGCCCGTTTTCTAAGATTTATGATACTATTTAGCAAGATATTCATTCCCCTGATAATATCCCCCTTTTTGATTCTCCCTGTGCCAGCTAAGCAATGTGAGTTATTGATTAAGAATGATTCGGCCTGGGGCGCCTGGGTGGCTTAGTCGATTAAGCGTCTGACTTTCGCTTAGGTCATGATCTCGCGGTTCGTGCGTTCGAGCCCCGCGTCGGGCTCTGTGCTGACTGCCGGCTCAGAGCCTGGAGTCTGTTTCAGTCTGTGACTCCCTCTCTCTCTGACCCTCCCCTGCTCATGCTGTCTCTCTCTCTCTCTCTCTCCTAGAAATAAAAAAAAAATAAAAGAATGATTTGGCCTTTCCTGGAGTCTGCCTTTTCTGAGATAGTATTAGCTGACCATTCCTGGGTAGTGCATTCTTGACAGCATGTGAGCTGATCACCCCTGGACTTATAGTTTAAGCTTCCTGGCCCAGTCATGCTGTCACACAAGTAGACCGAGGTATTTAAGGCATTGCAGACATTCGAAACCCCATTCTGCTGACTGATTCTGATTCTAAACTGCGCTGTCAACAGGAAAAATCCCATAGTCATATAAGCAGAGAGGCAAGTCTTTCTTTAGTAGTTTTATATTCCAGCCCCATTTTACCTCTGAGAGCCTCAGTTTCTTCGTCTAATATAGGAATAATTATACCAGCCAAACCAACCACCGAACAAGACTGTTATTGAAGTGAAATGGGAATTGTCATCTTCTCACTATATCTCTGTCTACTGATCTGTCCCACGGTTCTTAGAATCACTTTTTAAAAGTTAATTTGGTAATCAAGGCCCTGCAAACACTGAAAGTAAAAGAATGGGTTTAATCTCCAATTTAGACTCTCTTTGACACCTAAATGTGGTGAAAAATGAAATTAAGCAGAATATCTGTTTTACCAAAACAGGACTCAATATTCATATATTTCGAAACATCGCGAAGTGTTCCTGACTTTTTTTCAGATTTCATCCAAATGCTGAATAGGCCTGGTCTGAGCTTTGGTTTGGACATTAAGCCCTGCTAATTAACATTTGCCTAATCCCCCCTGTGGCTCCAGGGTTGTGTTCTCAAAAAAAGTGAAAAAGAGCTAATTATTAGGGCTTTGATATGAGATTCCAGACATCCAGAGTTTCCCCCTCACCCTCCATTTCAGAGTCTTTGGTGGTACAGAGACAAAGCCCTTGGGAGATTAACTTTATGTCTCAGTACCACGTTTCATTCTTTGTTGTGCAAAAGGAAAGACTTTAACTCTTTTCCCAAGAACAGAAACCCCTTTCCTCTTCGCAGGAATGCACTCAACCAAGACTGTGTCTTGTATTGGACAACCTCTCTTTCATAGTTTTAAAAAATAGGCAAAGCCTTATTGAAATTAATATTTCACTCTTCTGCCATTTGGTCTCTGTGGGTCCATTTCTTCATTTTTCAAAATAGGATGATTCCCCACCTAATTGACCCATGGAAATTGTGATGACAGATTAAATACTAAAATGAGCCACCTTTGGAAAATAAAGTCTAAAGTATTTAAGCCATGGTCTATAGTGTGTATGTGAAGTTTTTGTTCAGGCATTTGTGTCTTTATATATTTATTCAATGAATTCAACAGACAGGTATTGAATACCTTCTATCTGCCAAGTACAAAAGTGAATGAAATATAGTTCTTGTCTTTAGTAAGAGTCCAGTGTGCCGGATACAGATGATTCTCTTGCTTCTCCCTTCTTTAAAAATGTTTTTCCCCCATCTCTGAATCGTCAGTGTCCTCTCAAAAGTGATACAAACCCATGCTGTTTTGGCCGGACTCAAGGTTGAAGTAGCAAAGGTTGGCTAAAGCGGTGGCCTTGTCCCTTACTGGGGACAAAAAGCAGCAAGCATTGGCGATTCCACATTCATTCCACTATGAGGAAAGTTCTTTCATAGCAAGTTGAAGAATACAACATTCACATTAATTCAGTGGTTCCAAATTTTTATGAAACAAAAATGATATGAATTCATACAAATAGTTTTCAGTTTAAGTCAACTATTTATTGTGTGCCTACCAGCACTTGAGTGACTGCAATTGCATTCCTCTGCTGTTTTCTTTCACAATGACAGTAGACAGTAGGTGTTGAAAACGATGTATAATTCATGCCAAAATATCTGCGTATCTTGCCTATATAATATTAATCACGTGTATCTGCATATTTGACTTCATATTAGCAACAGATCTGGATCAGTCGTTTTTTAATTTTTTGACTTGGGCTAACAAAACAAAACAAAACAAAAAAACAACACAACAACAAGAAGAAGAATAAAGAAAGGGAAATTTGGTGATTCAAAAATTGCGATGTGGCCTGGAAGCCATTCTGCCCTAAGAATGTGACTACAAATTTGACATGGATGATACATGCATTTGTTACCTGGCTTCAAGTGTTGCTATGTTGCCTGTGTGCCTCTGTTCCCTGTGTCACTGATCTCTAAAATCGTTCTATTGTGAAAAATAGATAGTTGTATTTCTGTTCAGTCACCACATGCAAAGGAAGAACTACTCCATCGTGGAATTGGCATTTGCAAAAGAACTCTCTGAAGTGGCTGTTAATACTACACAGTCTGACACATAGTTGGTTAATTTCTTCTCCTGGTGGCAATGGCTGTATGAGAGAGCATGAAGTTTGAAGTCGGTGTTTCCTTATCATCTAATATCTGCAGGACCTAGGAAAATAATTTCTCTGCAGGATATCAGAGTGATAATAATGTATGCAGCTTACAGAGATTTCTTAAGGATCAAGTGAGGTGGTATATCCTATTGTGATGTGTAAGGAGTAATAAAATATTAGTCTTATCACTTTACTTCGAATTAATGACCATTAAGCTCTCAGTGCTAGTTATCACATTACATTGTCAGGTCCTCATGGCAAATTGATGTTATTACCACAAAGTTAAAGCTGTGTCCTTGTTTTTTTCCTGCTATATCTTACTGCCTTTCTGCAAATGCCTAGACTGTCTGGATTCCAGAAGCTTGCTTGAAACTCTTTCCATGATAAAGAATTGTAGTCCCTCTCGCAATCTCATCCAAGGAACATCTGCTCTGAGAAGCCAGTCAATATTGTGGAGAAGTTCAAAGAATGCAGACCATTAGTAGTGTCAGCTTTACAACCAGGAGGTAATGGCATTAAAGGGAATGGTCATAATACCCAACAATAGTGACCTCATTAACCAGTGATTTATCATGATGAAAAGACCTGTTTAACCTTTGGTCTCCACAAGCTTTCTCCTTTTAACAAAAAGGTCTATTATTTCAAGTTGTCAGGAGATAATTTGTGAGTTGTTAAAGGACAGATTCAATTACTCTTAAGACAATTATGTGGAAAGTGTACTCACTGCAAGGTGCCTGCACCACAATTTTTGTTTTCTTCAGTCATTTTTCTGGGAACAAACAAAAAACCCAGGAGTTCGATGAGCTTTTCCAGAAGAAATAATTGCAGTTGTACATTCTTATTGCTCTGCTGTAGATATCTGATTACAAATGGGGCTTTCTTTGAAACTAGTGCAAGGGGGACTTGAATGAGGTAAGCTCGTTGACATATAAGGTGACATGTCAACTCTTCTGCCAATTCTATGTAACATTTATGGAGGGCCTATCCTGAGATCAGCCAAGTTGGGCATTGTGGTAGGGGATCCAGCAACGGGTAGGCGGGCTCTGCCTTCCAGAAGCTCCGAGACTTCTGTGGGGTGTTCTCTCAGTTTGCATTTTTTAGGCCCTTCTATGGTTCATGAAATGATTGTGTTCCTGTAGGTCTCCCACTGCTTGGATCTGGCAATGACTGAGGGGCAACATCTCTCTCCCTAAGGCAACTGATCAGAACATCAAGGAACTAGGAAGAAAAGAGACAGAAAAGGTGCCTTTTGGGGGCGGTACAGATTACTTGGAGGGATTAACTCTGCTGTGTGAATTTTGTCCCTCTGCTCCAAACCGAGGAATGAGAAAAACTATAACATCTGCGCCACTCCAGATCTGGGCCTCTTTAGAGCAGAAACTGTCAGTTGTGACAAATTGAGCCCAATTGTATGGAGGCTTTTGTGAGGTAGACAAATGTCCATCAGGGTCTCAAATGGCCACCAAACTCAGTTCACTTGTGCTTTCTCTCTAATTTACACCCTGGGTCCCTGAGGTGAGAGACCCTGCTATTTGATCGCCTGACCACAGTAAATAACACCAACTAGAGGACTTTTAAATGAAGATGTTTAGAAAAAGTCCAACTTTCAGAATGTGATGGAAGGCATTTCAGTTGCTTGCTTACATTGTTTTATTACTGATGCAGGGGGTAGAAGAGATATTGGAAATAGAATCACCTTTGATGAAGCTTGTATTCCACAGTAAACCTGAGCCCCAGAGTTTGGTTATAGGTTAAAATTTTTGATGCTGTCCTTAATAAAACATGTTGCTTATCATTCATGTTGCCCAACTACCTTGTGTATTATTTTGAATTTTTGTTCTTAAAGACTAATACCAAATTTTTACACTGGGGTTTTCTTAGGGTATAGGATTCCTCACTATCTGGTTTTAGCTGCTTGTGAAATTTTTAGTTTTTGTTTTTTAAAAATTATCTTTTCAGTTTTTTTGTTGTTGGGTGTTTTTTTAGAAATCTAGACAGTCATCCTTGATGTGACTAGGAGGTAAGCAATACCCAATTTTATGTAATAAATATTTCTACCTGATTATATCATTACATGGATTGCATTGAAAGAAATACATCTAGGTTCTTGGAAGACCTTGAGAGCTAAGTAATTAAACCAAATAGTAGTAAAAAGAGAGGAAGGACCTAATAGAACCCATTCTTAAACAGCCAACATTAATTTAATCTGTCTGCTTTTGAGTTGTATGCCTGCCAACTTCCATGGGAGTTCTGAGCTTAAATAAAGTTGCAAGACAGACTTTTTAAAGATGATATAAAGGAAAGACTAAGTAATTATAAACCAGAGACATAACCTTTGGCTTAAACCAAAGGGAACTAAGATAAATTATATAAATCCTAATTTATAATTAATGGAAATACGTGGTTTATCAGGAAAGTCAGATCTTTTCCTAAAAAATCCAGGAAGAAGTTTTTTTATTGATGGTTGGATTTTAAACAATTAGTTTCAAAATGAAAATCAGTTAGATCATTATCTCTTAAGGGTGTGGCCTTCATGTTTCAGCAAAGAAAAAGACTAGAAGATAGGATGTCTGTATACACCTTATATTCCACCACTTGAAAGTATCAGCAAACCAGAGGAAGTTACTGCTGTGTATGTTATGTCAGGTGAAGAACTTCTAAGTAAGTATGTAAGTAAATACAGAAAGATTTTAAGCAAAAACCCAAGGCAATAGGAGAAAACAGTGCTTTATCAAAATCAAGCTGTTACCTAAGGAAAAAAACAGTTAAATGTTTCTTGATAATTATTGATCTTACTGGCTTTGAAATCATTGTTTCGAAGAACAATTTTTGTCGTAAAATAAGCTATACACTCTTGGAGGACACAGATTTTACCTTGTTCACCGTCCCTGCTATAGAGCTATTAAATGAGCATGGGCCTGATAAAGAGTAGGTAGGTATTTAAAACCATTGGCTAGGTTGAAGGGAAGTATCCAGGATGAAAAGAACTAGAGTAAGGAGATTACTCTGTGCATTGACTCTGGCAAACACCTCACACATTATTTGTTTATTTTATATAAACCCTTGGTAGAATCTTAGGGTGTTACAACTGAAAGGATCTTTGTGTTAAAGTTTGATGTGTCCAGTCATAGCCCCTGCCCTGCCAATTTCAGAAAGAGTTGAGAATTAGTCATAGATAGCCACTAGAGCTGAATTGGAAAATAATTTTGTATTTGAGATCCAGTGGAATTTCAGAAACTATCACCTATTTATGAAGAGAAGATTGGGTCTGCAGGATGGACAGAGACTCAAAGCAATTACAGGGGAAACAACACACATACACACACACACACACACACACACACACACACGCACGCACACATGCACACACGGATGGGCCTCTACACCTTCCTCTAGAATGGTACTTCTAGAACTATCTATACTAAAGAATCAATTTGGAATGAAAATTTTAACTTTAGGAAATTTAGATAATTTAGATTAAAAATGAGAGTAAAGTCACTATTAACATTTTGACCTAGCTTTGTAATATGTTCTAATATCTAATATATCGGATGACAAACTGTGTCCTTCACACTGTTTGTAATACTTTTTAAAAAGTTCTAGACTATTCTCAGACCTTAATGCTCTGGATGTACTTAAAATTATATCTGAGTTTTAAAATATGCAATTGGAATTTTTATTGAAATTCATCAAATTTATAGATGAATCTGAAAAGAATTTACGGCTTTATAATAATCAGTCTTATCACTGAAGGACATGCTAGGTCTTAACCATTTACTCAAGTTTTCATTTATGTGCTTCAGTGAAGTTTTATAGTTATTTTAATTATTTTATTTTAATTCCAGTATAGTTAACATATGGTGTCATATTAGTTTCAGGTGTAGAATTTAGTGATTCATCACCTACGTACACCACCCTGTGCTCATCATGACAGGTGTACTCCTTGATCTCCATCACCTATTTATCCCATCACCCCCCCCCCCCACCGGAAGCTATAGTTCTCTATAGTTAAGAGTCTGTTTCTTGGTTTGTCTCTCTCTCTTTGTCTTGTTTTTAAAATTACACCTATGAATGAAATTTGTTTTTAAAATTACACCTATGAATGAAATAATATGAAATCAAATGAAATCATTTGTCTTTCTCTGGCATATTTCACTTACCATTATACTGTCTAGCTCCAACTATGCCATTGCAAATGGCAAGATTTAAGTTTTTTAATTTTGGGTTTTTTTTAATGTTTATTTATTTTTGAGAGAGAGAGAGAGAACACAAGCAAGAAAGGAGCAGAGCGAGAGACAGAGGATCTGAAGCAGGTTCTGTGCTGTCAGTGCAGAGCCTGATGTGGGGCTCAAACTAACGAACCATGAGATCATGACCTGAGTGAAAATCAGACACTTAACTGACTGAGCCAGCCAGGTGCCCCAAGACTTTATATATGTGATATATATGTTACATCTTATATATATATATATCTACTGATGGACACTTAGGCTGCTTCCATTACTTTGCTGTCATAAAAAATGCTGCAATAAATATAGAGATGCATGTGTCCCTTTGAATGAATGTTTTTGTTTTTTGGGGTTAAATACCCAGTAGTGTGATTACTGGATCATAGGGTATTTCTATTTTTAAGTTTTTGAGGAATCTTCATACTATTTTGCACAGTGGCTGCACTAGTTTGCATTCCCACCAACAGTGCAGGTGGGCTCCTTTTTCTCCACATCCTCACCAACACTTGTTCTTTGTTGTTGATTTTAGCCCTTCTGACAGGTCTCAGGTGATATCTCATTGTAGTTTTGATTTGCATTTACCTGCTGATGACTGAAAGTGAGCCACTTTTCATGTGTCTGTTGGCCATCTGGATATCTTCTTTGGAGAATTGTCTGTTCATGTCTCCTGCCCATTTTTAATTGGATTATTTGTTTTCTGGGGTGTTGATCTGTATAAATTCTTTATAGGTTCTGTATACTAACCCTTTATTGGATATTTGCAAATATTTTCTCCCATTTAGTAGGTTGCCTTTCAGTTTTGTTGGTTGTTTCCTTCACTGTAGTGAAGCTTTTAATTTGATGTAGTACCAATAGTTTATTTTATTTTATTTTTTTGCTTTTTATTTTTTTATTTCCCTTGCCTCAGGAGACATATCTAGGAATTATAATTTTTTAAAATAGGTTCTGCAAGTTTTGCTTCATCCAAAGTATTATATTGTAGTGCTTGTCATTAATACTGGCACCTGTTTTTCCATTATATTTTCCAACTGGTCGCTACTTTTCTATAGCATTTTAAGTTATTGTTCAATAATAGACAAATATTCTAATTAGTTCCAATAACAATTTTCTTTGGTTAAAGAAACATATAACAAAATTTACAACGTTAACCATTTTAAGTATACATGACAGCAGTGTTAATTATGTGCATATTCTTGTGCAAAAAGATCTGTAAAACTTTCTCACCTTGCAAAACTGATACTCTATACCCATTGAATAACAACTCCCTTTTCCCCTCTTCCAGCCCTTGGTAACCACGTTGTAACTCCTTTCTATTGGTTTGACAACTTCAGATGCTTCATATAAATTAGAGAAAACAGTTTGTATCTTTTTGTGACTGGCTTATTTTACTTAGTATAATGTTCTCGAGGTTCATCTATGCTGTTAACATATAACAGGATTTCCTTGACTTTATTTCTTGAATTTTCTAAATGGCCAATCAAATAATCTATAAGCAATTAGCACTTTCTCTACTTTTCTAATTTTTTTATTTCGTATCTTCTTCTGGTGTTTTATTATTTAGAAGAATCTTGGCTGATAATTTGAGATAATTCCTCATAATGTCATATTTTAGTAGCATGATAAGTTACATTGTTACTTATTCTGTTTATTGAAGTTTTCTTAAGTCAAGAACAAATGTTAATAGATAATCTTATGGTGAAACATTTTTGAAATTTTAGAATAAACCCTATTTGGCTATGTTCTGTCACTCTTTTAAAAATATACTCCCATAGGGGCTCCTGGGTGGCTCTGTGGGCTGAACATCACACTCTTAATTTTGGCTCAGGTAATGATCTCAGGGTCATGGGATCAACCCCTGTGTCAGGCTCTACACTAATCGTGGAGCCTGCTTGGGATTCTCTCTCTCTCTCTCTCTCTCTCTCTTTCTCTCTCTCTCTCTCTCTCTTTCCCCAGCTCACGCACTCTCTCTCTAAAATAAGTTTTTAAAATGAAAAAAAAAATTAATATGCCCAAATGGATTTGCTATTATTTCATCTGATATATTTATACCTATAATAGTAACCCTGGCATTTTTTTAAAATTGCTATCTGATAAAATGTGCTATCAGTTTTGGACTGGAAAAAATCTTCATGATTTTCTGTCCTCTGGAATAGTTTAAATGCAGGAGCATACCTGTCCTTTAAGAGGTACACTCATCTCACATACTGGTTTTGTTTCAAAACTCTTTTATAGGAAGTATCAGCAATGACACTCTAAAAACAGAAATCAGGTTTATTGAGATATAATTTACATAGAATAAAATTCACCCTTTTTTAATGTATAGCTCGACGAGTTTTGTGATATATGAAGCCATGTAAACACCAACCACTCAAGATATAAAATAGTCCAATTATCTCTCTAAAATGTAACCTCATGCTAGCCCCTGGTAACTTTGATCCTGTTTTGCTTAAAATTTTTTAGTGACAGAGAGAGAGCATGAGCAGGGGAGGGGCAGAGGAAGAGGAAGACACAGAATGAGAAACAGGCTCCAGGCTCTGAGCTATCAGCACAGAGCCCAATGCAGGGCATGAGGCTCGAACCCGTGAACCATGAGAACCCACGAACCATAGCCGAAGTCAGAGCCTTCACTGACTGAGCCACCCAAACACCCCAAAAGTCATATAAATATTAAAGGGGACTCTTTGAATGGAAAGGAAAGACCAAAAGTAACAAAGACAAGAAAGGAACAGAGAAAATTTCCAGAAACAATGACAAAACAAGTAATAAAAAGTCATATAAATGGAACCATATAGCATATGGCCTTTGGTGTCTGACTTCTTAGACTCAACATAACGCTTTTGTGGGGCGCCTGGGTGGCTTAGTCGGTTAAGCGTCCGACTTTCGCTTAGGTCATGATCTCACGGTTCGTGGGTTCAAGCCCCTCGTCGGGCTCTCTGCTGACTGCCAGCTCAGAGCCTCTAGCCTGTTTCAGAGTCTGTGACTCCCTCTCTCTCTGACCCTCCCCTGCTCATGCTGTCTCTCTCTCTCTCCTATAAATAAATAAATAAAAATATTTGAAAACAAAACAAAACAAAACAAAAACCCATAATGCTTTTGTGACTTGTCATGTTATTACATGTATGAGTAATTCATTTCATTGTTGAGTGTATTTTTCATTGTTGATTGGGTTGGATTTAAGAAACTTTGTTTCCCCATTCACCAGTTGATAAACATTTGGGCTGTTTCTAATTTTTAGTGACTCTGAATGAAGTTGCCAGCAACAGTCACCTATAGGTTTTTTTTTTTTTTGTACATGTGTCTTCATTCCTTTTGGGCAAATAGCTAGACATGGAGTTTCTGGGTCATATGATAAGTACATTGTTAACTTTGTAAGAAGACATCACATTGTTTTCCAAAGTGACTGTACTATTGCGTATACCCACCAGCAAAGTATGAGAGTTCTATTTGCTCCACATCCTCACTTGAGCTTCCTATTGTCAGCTTTCTTTTCTTATAGCCATTCTAATAAGTGGTATCTCATTGTAGCTTTAATTTGTGTTTCTCTACAGATGTTAGCATGTGTACATGTGCTTACTGGCCATCCAAATCTCTTTTTTGGTGATGTGTATGTTCAAATGTTTTGCTAATTAAATTTTTTTTCTGGGGCATCTGGGTGGCTCAGTTGGTTAAGCGTCTGACTTCAGCTCAGGTCATGATCATGCGGTTCATGGGTTTGAGCCCTGTGTTGGGGTCTGCGTTGCTCTGTACTGGAGCCTGCTTCAGATTCTGTCTCTCTCTCTCTCTCTCTCTCTCTCTCTCTTTGCCCCTCCCCTGTTTGTTCTCTCTCTCTCAAAAATAAATAATCATTAATTTTTTTCATATTACTGAGTTATAAAGAGTTCTTTAGACATTCTGAAGGTAAGCCCTTTATCAATTTTTTTGCAAATATTTTCTCTTTGTGGCTTGATTCTTTTATTTCTTAGTAATGTCTTTTAAAGAACAGAAATATAAATTTTTCTTAAGTCCATTTTATCAACTTTTTGTGTGTCTCAAACTTAAGAAATATATGCTTAAATATAAAATCATAAAGACTTTTCCCCATGAATTTTATACTTTCGAGCTTTACATTTGGGTGTATGACCATTTTGGGTTAACTTCTATACATGTGAATAAAATTGAGATTTTATTTAATTTTATTTGTTTTTGGCATATAAACCTTCTATTTATCCAGCACCATTTCCTAGAAAAGATTACACTTTGTCCATTGAATTACCTGGACATCTTTGTTAAGAATCAATTGACTGTATCTGTGAAAAATTTGTAGACCCTCTATTCTGTTTTATTGATCTATATGCCTTACATACTTGAATATCTCACTGTCTTTATTAGTGTAGCATTATAGTAAGTCTTTTTTTTTTTTTTTTTTAGGTATTGTTGACCTACAATGTTACCTTAGTTTCATGTGTAGCGCTTAGTGGTGTAACAAGTTTTTCTGTTATCCTATGTTCACCACAAGTGTAGCTACAATCTGTCCCATTCCATCCCTATGATAATATCATGACTATATTCTTATGCTATGCCTATTATTGTTGTGACTTATTTATTCCATAACTGGAAGCCTGTATCTCCCTGACCCTTAACCCATTTTGACTACTCTCCTGCAGCACTTCCCTCTGGTAATCATCACATTGTTCTCTGTGTTTATACGTCTGATTCTGCTTTTTGTTTGTTTATTCATTTACTTGTTTTAGACTGCACTTACGAATGGAATCATATGGTATTTGTCTTTCTCATTCTAACTTATTTCACTTAGCATAATACCCTTTAGGTCCATCCATGTTGTCTCAAATGACACAATTTCATTCCTTTTAAGACTATAACATTCCATTGTTTATGCTTACTATATTTTCCCTATCTTTTTTTTTTTTTTCTTTTTTGAGAAGGAGAAAGAGTGTATGTGTGAGTTGCGGAAGGAGCAGAGGGGGAGAGAGAGAGAATCTTAAGCATATTCCATGCTTAGCATGGAGCCCAACATGGGGCTTGATCCCACAACCCTGGGATCATGATCTGAGCTGAAATCAAGAGTCAGTCACAGAACTGACTGAGCTACCCAGGTACCCCTCCATTCATCTATTGATAGACACTTAGGTTGCTTCTGTATCTTGGCTATTGTAAATAATGCTGCAATAAATACAGTGGTGCATTTGCCTTCTCAAATTAGTATTTTCATTTTCTTTGAGTAAATACCCAATAATACATTTATTGAATCATATGGTTATTTCTATTTTTATTTTTTCAAGGAACCTCCATAATTTTTTTTATACATACTAATTTATGTTTCTGCCAATAGTGCACAAAGGTTCCTTGAAATCAGTTGATGTTTTACTTTTTCAAAGTTGTTTTGACTGTTTTAGGTACTAGATTCTCTATATTAATTTTAGAATAAGCATCTGATTTATAATTTATGCAAAATATTCTACTGGGATTATGATTGAGATTGAGTCAAATCTATAGATCCATTTGAGGAAATTGACATCTTCCAGTATTGAGTCTTGCAGTCCATGAATATAGTATATCTGTTTATGTAAGATTCACTTTCTTTCATCAGTGCTTTAGAGTTTTCAGCACATAAATCTTGCACATATTTGGTTATATTTATTTCATGTTTTTTCAGTGTGACTAGAGCATGTTTTAATTCCATTGCAAATGGCATTTAAAAATTTAATTTCTGACTGTTCATTGCTAGTAGATAGCTATAACTGAGTTTTGTAAATTGACTTGCATACTGCAACCTTGCTAAACTTACTTATTCTAGTACCATTAAAAATAGATTATGTGGGATTTTCTACTTAAATGATCATGTTGTCTGCAAATAAAGAGTTTTATTTCTTCCTTTACAATTATTTTATTTCTTTTTCTTGCATCTTTGCACTAGTTACAATCTCCAGTATAATGATGAATAAGGATAGTAAGAGCATTGTTGCTTCTTTGATTTTAGTGAGAAAAGCATTCTGTTTCTTACCACTAAGTATAACATTAGCTATAGGTTTTCATAGATGGTCTTTATAAGGTTGAGGAAGTGCCTTTCTATTCCTAGATTGTTGAAAATGTTATCATTAATGGATGTTGGACTGTGTCAAATAGTTCTTTTTTTTTTTTTTTTTTTTTTTGCATCTATTGCTACGAGCACGGAGCATTTTGCTTTTAGTTCATTGACATGATTGGTTAACTTTCAAATATTGAATGAACCTTACATTTTGGAGACAAACTATTTGATTGTGTTGTATAATCTTTTGTATATTGATAGATTCAATTTGACAAAATTTTATTAGGGATTTTTGTGTTAGGATTCATTCCTTTCTTTCATTGCTAGTATTGGTAATTTGTGTCTTCCTGCTTCTTTTTTTCTTGAACAGCATGGCTAGAAGTTTATCAGTTTTATTGATATTTTCAAAGGATAACTTTTAACTTCATTGATTTTTCTCTATTTTTCATATTTTATTGATTTCTGCTCTTTATTATGTCTTTCCCTTTGCTTGCTTTGGTTTTGATTTCTTTTTTTTAATTTCATAAAAGGAATCTTAGATTATTGATTAAAAGACTTACTTGTTCTCCAATATAAATATTTAATGCTACATATTTTCCTCTTGGCTACAGCAATGTGAAGAATGAACTTGCTTCATGCTCATTAGTTAACCCAGTCTAGGTTGAATTGACAATTTCTAAGTGCTTAATGACAGTGTCTGCATTACTTATCATTGATTGGTCATAATCATTTTGGTCAGCAGGTCACATTTGAGTATCTCTGCTTTAGATAATGGAACCTGGGTTCTAATCCAGGTTTGCTCATCACATGGATTAAGAGTGAGGGCTGGAAGGAGAGTATTGCACCTGTAACCTGTGGGCCAGCTAACCAGAAAGAGAAAGAGACAGGCCTTGTGGAAATAGCAACTTTAATGCCTTATATCCCCCAGGAGAAAGAAGTGGCAGCTAGGAATCAGATTCTAGCCCTCTCCCACCTTAGGGAGTAGCCATTAGGAGGAAGGGCTTTCATTCTAATATCCAGAAGAAAGTGGAAATTCTGTCTCTACAAACCTATATAAATAAGGAGAGAGACAAAGATCCCACTCTCTTTGTCACTCTCCTATTACCATCCACTTTCCTGATTCACCCACCTTAAAAATCAGTTATATTTAATCACTTCCTAAGTAAACTCACAGTGCTTAAGTGCAATGCATAAACTCAACTAGTTTGTTAGTGTTAACAAAAGAGAATGAAAGATTTCTTGACTCTTAGCCTAATGGATTCTTTTCACAATAGTAACTTTAAATTATCTTTCCCTTGCCTTTTAGCTTATATTCAAAGTGAAGGGCATATGGGGCGCCTGGGTGGCTTAGTCGGTTAAGCGTCCGACTTTCGCTTAGGTCATGATCTCGCGGTTCGTGGGTTCGAGCCCCGCGTCGGGCTCTGTGCTGACTGCCAGCTCAGAGCCTGGAGCCTGTTTCAGTCTGTGACTCCCTCTCTCTCTGACCCTCCCCTGCTCATGCTGTCTTTCTCTGTCTCCTAGAAATAAAAAAAAAAAAAAATTAAAAAAAAACAACAACAACAACAAAGTGAAGGTGTGTGTGTGTGTGTGTGTGTGTGTGTGTGTGTGTGTGTGTAAAAAGAGAGAAAGAGAGATGTAGATTTTCATTATTTAAAGGTTTTGATCAATCAACTTCTGGTCAATAGATATAAATATCATAACAAAGATTTCTTTATTAAGAAATAGGAATTTGAATATACCATATGTAGGCAGTGAGATATGTCAAAGTCACTGAACTTTTGGATCTGGGATCTGTATGACTCAAAACTCTGTGCTCTTTTCAGTTCGTCTCTGCTTCTCACATGTGATTACAAGTCCCAAGTCATAAAGGCACTTGGCTTTCAAGTCCCAGAAGCATCATTTTCTTGCTCTTTTCTCAATTGCACAACACTTGCCCCCAGAGTACTCACCCTGGGACATAGGGCTCTAACTGACTGCCCTTATTCTCACTTTACAAGAGGAACGAAGGTTTTCATGGAGTAGAGTGAAGCTGAAACTAGTGTTGAAAGAACAGTTGCTCCTCTTACTAAATTGTCCCAAGAGCAAGGAGTCCATTTGCTCTCTCCTCCCAGCCAGCCTCCCACCCCCAACTCACACCCCTTTTACCAAAGCAAAGGAGTATGCATCTATCTGCATAGTCATTAAAATGCACCAAGTCTCAGAACTGGCTTTCTCTCCCCCCCATTCTACTGCTTGACAAAGGATTTGTGACAAAAGACCTTCTTCCCAGTTTGTAAAACAGTTGTGTAAAACTCGGACTGTAAAGTCACAGTTGACTGCTTTAATATGGAACAGCTGGGAGGGTGTAGACACACTGGCAGGTTGAGACAGGGACTGGGAATGGTCCCCCATTCTGCGAAGGGTCGACTTAGTCACACCACCTGCTGCCCCTATTATTTCAAGAGCAAACCAGTCATGACAGCCTCAACAGACGGACACACGGCACCAGACGGTGCAAGGGAAGTTAAGAAAAGATAAATTAAGTGATCAATAAAGATAAGGGACCTGCTCAGCAGTAAATGGTGCTGACAGACCAGACAAAACATGAAGCAAACGGGTATTTGATAATGTGTGGGGGTGTGTGGAGCTTAGCGTCAACCTTCATAGTATTGACATTTCAGAGACCATTGGGACATTGGCAGTGGATTTTCCTGGCTGGGCTGACTTGAGCTGGAGGTGGTTGCCTTTATCTTTCCATTGTACACGTAGAAGGGTTCAGGGTCCATTTTAGAAGTGTACTAAGCTATATACATGGAAGAAGTTGTAGCAGCCTTGACACAAGCCAAACTAGATGGTGCATGAGTATGAAGTTTGAGATCTAACGTCCACAGAGATGCCTCTTCTTTTGACTTATTTGTTGAACATTCATTAGTTTGTTCATTCCATGTAATCTTGAAGAGACATCTATTATGGACTAGGCCCCGTGCTAGTCCATACTAGGTATGGGGATATGGTGGTTGTCATGGTGATGGTGGTACAAAATTGCAGTCATTTCCTGGAGGGTATTATAGACTAATGAGAGAGACACTCCCAATACCCCACCCCCAAAACCAGTTTAGATACAATATTACTCTTAAGTACTATAGTGGAGGGATGTACAACATGCCAGGGAGAGAATTGGTCTGCTTGAAGGAATCAAGAACATTTTTATAGAGGAAGGTAGGAGGGAGAAAGTCAGGGAAAGACATTTCTGGCACAAAAAAAACAACACAAAAAGTGCAGAGATATGACAAATGTGGCCTTCCTTCCCACATTTAGATCTAAGGAATTCTCAAACCCACAGGCTACTCAAGGGCGAGTGATTTAAATAGTTTAGTTTTATTATTGTAAACACAAGTATATACTAAAGGAGAATGAAAATTCAAATTAAGTTTTCAAGATAAAATCTAATGCTTCCAAGAAATTCTGGGCTTTTCTATAAGTCTGCTTCAAGCTTTCTCCTCAGATATTCCTGGAGTTTATGCTTATTCTTCTCTGCCATGAGTAGAAAAGGTCGAAACTTGTGTTCAACTTGGTAGAGCTAGAAAATGAGATGCCTGGAAGGGGAGGCTGAGATGGACAGGAGAAGAGAGCAGGAACAAGGCTGGTCAGAGGGGTTGTGGCCATACTGAAAAGATGTCTCAATCAAAACAAAACTCTCATCTGTTTAGATGGAGTTTTACAAGATGTAAAGTACTTTTACAGAATTATTTCATCTGACCTTCATCATGACCCTGTCAATGACTTTGAAATGGGGATAACCTGAGCATATCTGTGGACATTGTTGTAATTCAAGAAAGGCTCTCTGGCTTTTGTAAGAAGAATGTACTTGATGGAAAGAGAAAAGAATGAAACTACAATTACTGATGGCCTACAGTCGGCCAAATACTTCATTATCTTACATAGATCTGGCCACAGCTGACAGAAAACTCAAAATAAAATTATCTTAAAGAGGTGGATTATTTTAATTATTCATAGGGATATTCAGAGGTGGTCTTTGCAGGGCTGGCATGGGAGACCCACTGTCTCAGGATTTGGGACCCTCCAGCTCTCTGTTCAGCCTTCCTCAGGGGCCGAGAAGTTTGTTGAGTTCTAGTCATCATGCCTTTGTTTCAAGAAATAGGAAAAATTAAAGGGAATGGAACACTCCTAATTATATCTTACTGGCCGACTTCAGTCATGTGACCACAGCTAGCTGCAGAAGATGTTGGGAAATGTAGTCTTCTAATCAGGCAGCAATGTGCTCAGATAAGAAGGAAGAGCATAGATCCTGACATGCTGGAAAATTGTCAATTCCAGTTGACAACTGGAAATTTTGCCACAGAATTATCATCCAGGTGTTCAGAAAAGATAGATGATTTGTTCCAAGTCACAAAACCATAACACTGCAGAGCATAGGTTCAATTCTAGTTCTTACTGCATCTGAATCTGATGCTGCTTCTACAGTTGTGCTTCACTTGGGCATGGGCTACTGGTGGGTAAGGAACAGTAAAATTAAAGCTGAAAATTAGAAGTACATCGAGTAGCATAATGAAGATATGAATTGATGATTAAAAAAACCTCTTAAACCATATGTTGGATAATAATAACGAACGACCATGTCTTGAATCTTGGCCACATATAAAGCTTTCTTCTACATGAGCTCATTAGTTCTCTCAAACTTGGGCGATAGTTATCATTCATTCATATTTACAGATCAGGAATCCAGGACTCAGAGAGGTTAAGTAATATGCCCAAGTATTATTCTCTGTTCAAGTTTCATGCCATGCTACCTCTCAGTGTATCACTAGAAAGTAAATATTTTGATTTATGGATTTTTGTTTATCTCCAGTTTTTCTAAAATATTACTATCATAATCCAGTACTGAAAGGAACCTTAGTCTTACTATTCAATTTCCTTTTCAGGACACCAAAGCACAGGAATGTAACAATGGCAACAACATCAATGACAGTGATTACAGTTACAGTATCTTGGGTGCTCTAAGGTAGGAGAGTCTCCAGCCTTGTCTCCCAGTGCCTACCTCCACTGACCATCTTCCATGACCCCTGTCAAGGGAAGAAGAATTGCTAAATGAATAACAAGAATCTAAAACATTGAATGAGCCATGACTACCAACAGACAAGGTCACTATGTTAAAACACTGCTACCGTTGGGGCAGTAGGTGAAGCATCTGACTTCAACTCAGGTCATGATCTCACAGTTCATGAGTTTGAGTCCTGCATCGGGCTCACTGCTTCAGCACAGAGCCCACTTTGTATCCTCTGTCCCTCTCTCTTTGCCCCTTCACCACTTTCTCTCTCTCTCTCTCTCTTTCTCTGTCTCTCTCTCTCTCTCAAAAACAAATCTTAACACACACACACACACACACACACACACACACATACACACACACACACCAGTGCTACCATTTCCTCCCTCCTCTGTGTGATAAGCAGATCTAGACAGGGCCTGGCACATCAGTGTGGGCCCAATCACCTCTCTTTTTCTTCCTCTCCCCACCCCCTCCTCCTCCCTCTGCTGCTTCTTCCTTCTTTCCTTCTCTCTCTCTCTCTCCTTTCCAAACCCAGCCAACTTTTTATTTCTCTTTTTTGACTTCCTTTTCCTATGAATCCCCTAGATGGTAGCTGATTCTGAGGTTGAAATTTGGGAGGAGGGTGCAGAGGTTCTGCCTAGTCGTCAAGTCGAAACCATGTGCTCCACCAAAGCTTTTCCAAAACTCAGGACAAGGGTGTGCCAGCAGCTAATATCAAGAAGCGAATTTTAATTCCCATCCACTTTTGTTCCTCATGTGTTTAGCTCCTTCCAAGGGAGGGGAGGTTTCAGGGTAGGATTTGGTGATGCCTGGGTTCCTCACTCTGATATTATCAATTCACCCTTCACCAATAAGAAGAGTTTACCATGTGCCAGGCTCGGTGCTCAGCACTTTATGTGTATGATTTCACACACTCTACACACATCAGCCATCTAAAGATACTCTTATTACTAAAGAGGAAATCAAGATTCACAAAGTGAAGGACTTGCCCAGTGCATGGCCATCCCACCAGGATCAAAGTCCAGGTCTGTCTGGACGGCGTTTATCGATCCCCTCCAATGTGCAAAAGTAAGCCCTGGCCTGACAGCTATAGCAATCCTAGATTTAATGGAAGATCCCAGTTTTTTACAAGCTCTTCCAGTCATGATCATCCTAGTCTTTGGTTAATGCTTTGCATCTATGAGATGGACCAAGCTGGCCATCAAAGTATTTCCTTTTATGAACTGGCCTCCATGACTCTAGTCCTGAGAAGGCCATGGCCCATTAGTGCTGTCGGCTCTGCTCAATAGGGACACGACACCCAAGCATGATCTCAGCAAACATCTGGAAGTGTAATGCCAGGGTGTGGAATTCACCAGTGGCAGCCACCGTATGCTTTGTTTGGCTGTTCTGCCTTCATCTAGCCAAGTTTTTCTAGCAATTTCTGGGAATCTTTTTCTTCCTCACATGACAATTACTAATCTAAGTAAGTGAGACTTTGGGACATCGTGGGGAAGCTTATAAAAGAGTGCCTGAAACACCTGTCCTAATCCTCGCCCTTCTCTGTGCTAGCTTCGGACCTCTCTGACGCTTAACTTCTTGGCACACCAGTGTCTTCAGCTGCTTAACAGGGACGACAGAATGCCATTGAGCTCCAGTGAGTTAGTAATGCATAGCAGTATCTTGTGAAATAACCAAACAAATGTCATTTTTTGGGTAACGTTTTTCACTCTAGAATCTGAGCTTTTTGAGAAAAGGGACCTGTCACCAGAGAGAATAACACCTAAGCTACCAGATTCTTTTAAGAATCAAATGAAAACCTCTCTGTAAAGCACCCAACATGGAGCCTATATAAAGAGGTGGGAAATGAATATCAAATCTCCCCCACATGACCCCTTTGTTTTCTGCCCCCAGCTCTTAGCTCACAGTAGACATTAGCAAATATTGAGACAGGCAGTACGACGTATGGATTATGAACAACAGCAGTAACAGTCATTATTAATACACATGGACATGCTGTCCCAGGCAGTATTCTAAGTGCTTTAAATATATCTAGTCACTTAATCCTCATAACTACCCTTCTAGGAAAGTCCTGTTATTATCCTCATTTTACAGATGAGGAAACAGACAGCAAGAGGTCACTTACATTTCCCAAGGCATCACAGCTAACACCTAGCAAAGCCAAGATTTGAACAAAGCTCTGGCTCTAGAGTTAAGAGATCACAGACCACGTGTTCAATGGCAAATGGTCAACAATTCTTTACAGCTCTTCCCATCAAGAGGCAGAATCTATTTGCCCACCCATTGAGCCTGGACTGACGTTGTGACTTGCTTTGATCAACAGAAAGAGTTCTTAGCCTAGACCTCAGTAGCCCTTGTAGTTTCTGCTCTCACTGTCTTGAAAGGCTGCCACCATCTAAACACATCAATATTAGCCTCCTTAAGGATGATATGAAGAGAGGACCAGCCCTGTAAGTGAGGCCATCCTAGACCACCTAGTCCCAGCCACACCAGCCCAGAGCAACATAACCTCCCAGCCAAACCACAGAATCATGAGAAACAATAAATTGGCTGTTGTTTTCAACCATGAGGTTTGAAGTGATTTGTTATATAATAGGAGGTTGATCTGCTTAGAGGCTGTGTGTCCTTGGGTAGGCTGCTTAGCGTCCCTGACCTCAATGTCATTACTTATAAATGAGACTAATTATTCCCACTTCACAGGAGACTGCATGTTTGACACGTATGAGAAGGAGGTACTCAAAGTATGTTTTTTTCCCCATGCAGAGTACACTATGCAGAGATAAGCTTTAGAGAGATCAAAGTGGCTAGAAGATCAATTTGTAGATCAGGATAACAAAAATGTTAGAACATGGCAGGTCACAAATGCTTGGAACAAGTAAGGAGGTATATTGAATTTTTGCTAAATTCATTATTTATTCAGAGTGTGGGTTGCAGGGTTGGGTTTGAGGACCTTTAACATTTGTTCTATTCCTGAGGTTTGATGACTCTCTGGCATCAAGGATCATATGAACCAGGTTAAAATCTTTCCTCTTCTCTTTTCCTTACTATCTTTCCCAGTTACATTGCCTTTAATGCATGCTGGTAATGCCTGATTGTGGTTGAAACGATGCATGATTTGTCAAGTGACTGTCTTTCTAACTCTAATTTAAACACAGCAGAGGGTAGGGGCTCAAAAATGTTAGCTAAATTGAGCATCCAGCACAGAGGATCCAACTGGTTTTACTAAAATCTTACCGGGAGTGGACAAAATAATTAAAATAATAAAAGCAGAAGGAGAAAGAAATAGAAAGCTTCATTTTGCAGGCTGAGAAAACACATATCAGTGTGCCCGTAGGATGATGATGATATGGTGCTTTATTCATCTGTTTGGTTTTCTGGCTTGCTTGCTTGTATTTTTATTTTGCTTTTAAAGATTTGATTTTACTATGGGAGGCCTTTTAATGTTGTTTTTTTTTTTTTTTTTTTTTTATTTATTTCTAGGAGACACAGAGAGACACAGCGTGAGCAAGGGAGGGTCAGAGAGAGAGGGAGTCACAGACTGAAACAGGCTCCAGGCTCCGAGCTGGCAGTCAGCACAGAGCCTGACGCGGGGCTCGAACCCACGAACCGCGAGATCATGACCTGAGCGAAAGTCGGACGCTTAACCGACTCCCTATGGGAGGCCTTTTATAACAACTGGAGTTGCTGATTCTCTGTTGCTTACAGGGATCTCATTTGAGTCCCTTAATCTCACTGGCCAATTTCACTAAAAACCCTGCAAATGACCGAACTCAGACTTGCATTTGATGCATATTTTAACGTGTTCCTTCAGTAAAGACATTCAAAAGCATAAACCTAATTGAGATGGAATATTTCAACAATTGGTCAAAGTATTTGCAGAGTCCATTTCACAGCAGAATTTGGGGTGTGTGTGCAGGGGTGGTGGCCTTTAATGAAGAAAACTAAAAATATAAAGTCAACCCACAGAGAATCTAAGTGAGTTGAAAGGTTCTCCTGTACTTCTCTCAATATTTTCATGGAGGAAAAACAAAGTTCCTCATCCGCTTTTCCCTTCTGTATTCCGTGGCTTCAAACTCTTGCCTTGTGATCCCTCTCCATTTCCCTTCTTCACGCTTTTCTGGTGCAAGTCATCTCTCAGCTTTGCAAACCCCAGCACACTGATGAATAAATATCGTTCCGTCTGTGGCGCCCCATACACTTTGGAGACAATGTTCAGCTTCAAAGTTTTCAGAATTGCCTGGTCCGGTTTTGTTAACGACATTAGTGGGACCGCATTGTCGGGGTTAGGGGCGAGACAATGGCGCATCTCTTACATCATCAGGCACAAGGAGCTCCATCTCCAGCTGTACAAACAGCACAGGAAATGGATTTTTTTCCTTCGTGTTATGTTTCGTCTATTAAAATTATGCAAACCCGGCAAATACAACAATCGCTTTGTTAAGACTCCGAAATGTCTAACCATTCATTTCCCAAGTAAGGAGCCTGCGGTGCGTTTGATGCTGAGGATTGTTAATCCCAAATGTGGAGAACTAATAAAATAATCAAAAAAGGGCCCCAGAAGTGTTGATAAATTTCAATTATCTCTTGCTCTGTATCCCAGGATTGGACTAGCAGGATGGGACTGCCTTCAAGTAGTACTTGAGTCGGGCTGCGTTTTCTCCTCGTCGGGCCCCTAGGCACCAACGTCTCTCCTTTGTGGCTGAATCGCCTTAGCAGGGCTGGTGTGTGGAGGTGCTCAGGGCCGGAGGAGACAAAGCGGGCCCGCGGCACAAAGGCGAGGGAGCCAAAGAAAGCAAAATTGAATCTCTAGCACCCTGCTCCTGAGTAAACAGACAAAACTAATGGGTCTGCCATTTCTCCTCCCATCCAATTACTGGGTTCCAGTAGAGAGAATATGGCAACATCAGCTCACACAAATCCTAATACTCTTAATCCCTTCCATACATATAAACCTCACATCCACCCACATGACTTCATTACCCAAACCACCCAGGCAGACAGTGTGAAGGAATGGGCCCACCAGCTGCAGAAACCTGCCTTCTTCAGGTTTTAATCAGCTAATGAGGGACATGCAAATGAAAAGCTTATGGGATTATGGCTTGTCCGACAGCAGTTCACCCCTAGTGATAGAGGACTAATACAGGTGTTAGTAAACGGGTTATTGGGCCCGGTCTAATTTAGGCCTATTCATGCTGCGCTTGCACTCTTAGCCTAAACATTTATCCTCGTCCTGGGCGCCCAGTAGGAGCCATCTTTAGGCCTGTGGTAGGTCTCACATGAACTCCTTGCTAAAGATATGAAGTTAATAAATCCGGCCATTGGGTGTTTAGGCATACATAGCGACATGAGAGTGGCCTCTGGTAGGGGCTTTTTTTTTTCTTTCCCCTCCGAGGGGAGGGCCTGAGAAACTGCTGGGGAGCAGTGAGAGGGAGTTTTACTCAACATCATTCACCACTTACTTTGATTCACAAAGAGATAGGGACAGAGACATGTTTAACAATCAGCTCTCTAGAAGAGAAAAAAAGGCCCTGATTCGTGAGTCCACTGATCTCTGTGGAGTAAATGCTCCTACCATGGATCCCGCCAGCTGGCCAATGTGACGTCAAGAGTCTTGCAAAAAGTTAACGAGTCAGGCAGTATGTGGTGGCTCTACCAGCGCCCCACTGGACACAGCTCTTGACCCCATGTTACTTACAGTCTAGCACATTCAGGGTGAGTCTGTGAGGTCACAGCTATTTTTACTTTATGCTAAGATACTATCTGCCCTTGCTTCACAGGTTGGCATTCTCCCTGTCGGTGCAGAACAGTGGTGATGTAACTGGAAGCTTAGATCAACACTGTTCGGATATTTGTGTTCTCCACTGCCACTTGCTTGCAGGAAAACAAAAAAATTCCAGCTTCTCTTAAGAATTTCCTTGATGAAGCAGTAAAAGCTATTAATTTGATCAAGTCTTGACCCTTGAATGCATGTCTTTTTAACATTCTGGGTGATGACCGAGGAAGTGCATGTCTTCACACCAAACTATGATGATTACCTCAAACAAACACTGTGTGATTGTTTAAGTTCTGAGCTGAACTAGCTGCTTTCTCATGAGATGCCATTTTGACCTGAAAGAGTGACAAGCTATGCTTATTCAGACTTGGTTGTTTGACAGACAGTTTCTTGCAAATGAATAAGATGGGCCTTTTGTTTCAAGGAAAACAATTCATGGTATCTGTTGCTAATGCTAAAATTTGAGATTTCAAGCAAAAATTAAAACCTTAGAAAGCTGTCTTCCCATATAATGAATTTGACATATCTCAGTATAAAGACTTATATGAGATTAGTAGTGCTATTAGTGCAAGTGATGTTTCAAAGTCATATAATGAATTATGTCAACATTTGAAAGATCTGCATAACTTAGTGAACCAACATTTTCCAAATCACCAATGCACGATGTTACAAAATCAGGCATGGATAAAAAAATCCATTCAAAGTGCCTGATGGACCAATGCGTATGAAAATCCCATTAAAATAGTTTCAAATTTCATATTGCAACTCTGATCTTTAAGAAATTACTTCTTGCTGGGGTGCCTGGGTGGCTCAGTCAGTTAAGTGTCTGACTTCGGCTCAGGTCATGATCTTGTGCTTCATGGGTTCAGGCCCCACATCAGGCTCTGTGCTGACAGCTCAGAGCCTGGAACCTGTTTTGGACTCTCTGTCTCCCTCTCTGTCTCTGCACCTCCCTGGCTCTCACTGTCTCTCTCTCAAAAATAAATAAACGTTAAAAAAGAAAAAGAAAAAGAAATCACTGCTTGTTTATCTTAGGTATAATATTGAAGAATAAAACCCGGTTACATGAAGTGGTTATTAAAATGCTCATTTTTTCCCCAACCTCATATCTGCGAGGCCAGATATTCTTCATACACTGCAACCAAAATAATGTATCCCAATAGATCAAGTGCAGAGGCAGATAGGAGAATTCAATGTCTTCTACTGAGCCCGACACTAACGGGATTTGCAAAAATGTGAAACAAAGTCACTCTCTTTACCAAACATGTTTATTTTTGGAAGCTTTTCATAAAAACACGTTATTTATATTGTTTTTATTTAAAATTTTTTAATATTCAGAAAAGCTTTATTGATAATAGTAAAAAACAAAACAAGAAACAATGTCAATGTCTACAGACAGAATGGATAAATTAAGACAGCAAAGAAAACAAATCTCAAACATAATGTTCAGTGAAAAACACCAAGCACAGAAGACTATGCACAGTCAATATCATTTACAGAAAGTTCAGTTAATGAGCAAAGAAAAGCAATATATGTGGTAACGCAGCAAGTGACAGTAAGAGATTGACAAATATGAAATACTAAAAGGTCTAGTGCATTATCAGTATTTGGCCCAAACCAAATATCATCATGGAACAAACTTATGGGCGACAAAAACAAACCCGAAACTTCATTTTTAAAAAGAATTGTTGCTACATTTCCGTTAGTAAACATTTTATTTTTTATTTTTTTAATGTTTATTTTTGAGAGTGAGCGCTCGTGCTCGTGCTTATGTGTGGGGGAGGGGCCGAGAGAGAGGGAGACACAGACTCCAAAGCAGGCTCCAGGCTCTGAGCCGTCAGCACGGAGCCCGACGTGTGGCTCGAAGTCACGAACCAAGAAGTCATGACCTCAGCGAAAGTTGGACACTTAACTGACTGAGCCACCCAAGCACCCCAGATGTGTTATGTTTCTTTTAATGAATAAATGTTTTTAAGCTTTTCAGTTTTAACTTCTCATACTGCAAGTATAAGGAGATATAACCCTCACCAACAAAAAACGCTGGCATTTTCAATAAGTTTTAAGAGTGACCAGGGATCCCAAGACCAAAAGTTGAAGAACCATTGGTCTAATGAACAGTACTTTTTGTCTTAAATAATAGGTAGGAGTTTGCTAGATGAAGGCGATGGGAAAGGAGAGGTCAAACAAGAAGTGCCAAGCCAAGAGGACATGCACTTGGCCTTCCATAGGAGACGCAGCACAGCTGGACATTAGGTGTGTGTGGCAGTGGGGGGGGAAGCTGGGGCAAGGACAGCTTGTAAAGCTGCAGGTGTATGTGGGGGGCTTGTCCCCTCCCTACATATTTTGTGGCATCCAGGAGCCACAGGAAGCCTTTAAGCGGGGTCATGACCTGATCTACAGCTTAGAAAGATCGCTCTGACCCCAGGGGTCTTAGCACATTTATCCAGGGGCCAAAGGCTGATGAGTGAGAACCCAATTTCAGAAGTTTTCTTTAGCTGGCGCTGTGTTTTGACAGTTTAGAATTTGACAGCTGGAATGTTCCAGGTCCCATCATTCCCCGTGGTCTTACACTCCCCCACCCCCATGTTGATGTTATCTTCCTAGTCCTTACGATGATGTAAACCTGAGAAGATGGGTACACTCATGGGTACTCTCTCTCTACTGGGCAAAACTGGCGACTTCTCCACGCTTTGTGAGGGTTCTCTTTGGTCCAAGGGTTTTTGAAATGCAAGCGATCTTTGGCACAAACAGAAAGAAAAGAAGGGCTTGTGTAAAGAGCAGAATCAGGCTTAGAGAATTTCAGGCTTTAAGATTTCTCTAATGTCCCCTTAGAGAAGAAAGACCATTACATGTTATGACTTGATTTCCTACAAACTCTCTCTTCTGGAAAATAGTAAACATACATGCCTGTTATCATAAGGAGTATCTCTTACTCTCCTGGGGATAATCTTACAATCTGTTGGACTTTTAAAAATTATAACTCTTATTTGTTCTCCAAGGATCAGTGAGACGTAATAAAAAGCCTAAGGTGGAGAGAGAAGAGGAAAGAAAGACAAATTACCTCTAATCCCCCTCCACACAGTTTTTATTATTTTTTTCATGGTCTCTCTCAGTATTGGCCCCCACACATACACAATGATTACGTAGTTGTCATCCTAAGCTAGAAATAATTTTATATCCTACCCTTACTTTTCAGTAAGGCAAAGAGAAAGACGGACACACCTGAATGCCTGCTGCATCCCAGGGATTGCTAGATGTTGTAACATGCTTTATCTTATTGATTCTTACAGTCACTTAACAAAATGGGTATTATTCAGACTTTGACAGAGAGGTTATGCGACATAATTAGAGGTTAGACTAATACTAATTGGTTATCAAGTTAACCAGCTTGTGAATGACACTGAGGAAGGATTCAAACCTCCTTTCTCTGCCTGGACATCCCCTTCCTCTTTGCGTTGTATTCTTTCCATGTTGGTTCATCATCTCCGATGCTGTAACTTGTGTTGGCTTCACCATAATCTAGTCCATCATAAACTGCCTGAAGGCAATTTTACTTGTCTTCATCCCCAGCACCTAGCACAGTGCCTGGCCAGTCACAGGTATTGGATCAATATTTGTTGGATAAATGCAATCCCTGTACCCACCTTTCTCAGAGTTTAGGGCTAATGAGGGCCTCCTCCTCCTTACTTACTTTATTTGACAAAATTTAATTAAACTGATGCAGGCTGGCCAGGTCTGAGAACCCAAGGGAGGGTCCCACAGGACCAGACAAGAGGGTCCTTGGCTTCATGCAGGGTAGAAATCAAACGCAAGCCAGAGAAAGTGGAAACAGTTTATTGGATAGTATGAGTGAAAGGATAGCAGATGGAGTGTGGGGGCCACTGGGAAAGGAGAGAAGAAAGTCTCGTTGTTGCTTGGGGTTAGGGATTTATATTGGAAAGAGATCTAGGGTAGGTGTTCTTTTGGGAATTTAGGGTAGGGTCCTATCAAAGGTGAGTGTCAGGTGAATAGGTATTATTTCATAGATTGCTGAAGGTAGGGGTATTGATGCCAATGTTAGCTGAGGTTTGCTTAAAGCTAATATTCTGGAACATGCGTAGGATCTGGCTCTTCTTAGGTGTTATCAGGTATTTGGGTTGTAGGACAAAACTCAGAGAATGATTAACTTACTTGCTTCCCCCTTGAGCTGGGAACACAGCTTTGTTGGCTTATTCAGAGGCAATGTATGGAACATGAGTAAATGGGGTCTGGCCGAAAAACAGCAGAGACAAAGCCTTTCTAAATTGGTGTGCCTTCAGCTCTCCACTTCAAAACTAGTATGTCCTGGGCCTTGACCAGCTACGCAGAAATAAAGACCAAAGCTCCCTGAAGGGATGCAGGCAGGATACTGGGAGAGAAGTGTTCCATGGCGGTACCCGCAGGCAGCAACCCAGGGAGAAGCAGCTAGGGATGTGTGGGATCATCTGGGGTGGCTCCACAGGAGAGGTGGCTTTCTTCTATCGTCTACAAATAGCACCTCAGTCTCCATCAGCCATCTTTCAAGAATGTGTCCTTGGTTACAGAGGCCAGAGATGAGAAGAATTTCATGTTGCTAAGGGTTGGGGTTTCAGGCTTGTTGTTTGCCTTCGAGGCATTTCATTTCAGCTTACGCAGAAAGTACATGACTCAACTTTTTGTTTCCTGTGTATCGTATTTAAATCCATTAAGGCACCTTGCAGTCTGAAAGAATTCTATTTGCAATTCCTTCTATAAACGTAACAATTGCCACCTCCATTGCCCCTCCCCGTTTTGTCTTTTGTCTGGATCCCTACACTAAATTCTCTAAATTTTGTACTTTATAGAGCGTGGAGTTAGTGTCATGTACAAAAACTTTGATTTTTAAAACATTCTGCCCTGTCATTGCAAAATCGAGGTAAGCTTGTAATCGATTGGTGCCAGTTTCACATGGATTCACTAATGTGATTCCATGTGTCCTATCTATGCCAACACCTTCAGAACTCAGGGAAGTGATATGAGAGTTCTGGTGCTTGATGAAATGGACCAGGTGCCTCTTCAGAGTATGTTGTACAAACGCCTGAAGAAATGCGTTTTTCTCCCTTCAAAAATGTCATTTTCCAGGTCCATGATCTCATTGCTCTAGAATTCCATCTTTGGATAACAATATAGCCAAAGTCCGTGCTTAAATACTTTGCAGGATGGCTGAAGAAAATTTTTCTGGCCTTTGGAGTGCATGGGGTTAGGGGGTGGGGAGGAGGTATCCAATTACACTTTTCTTTCCTCCAGCTCTAAAACGGTCTCCTTCCTCCTGCCCTTTCCCTAAGCCTAGATTTCCCTGGAGAATTCATAGTCCTAAAATGTAGAAAAGATACTGGCGGTATTCAGATGCCAGAGTACCAGGGAGTCATAGGTACTTCTTGGAAGTTCTGCTTGGCCTCAGTGGAAGAGTGATTCCGAATGAATGTTGTTCAAGAGGGAACTGTATCAACTGATGCTGAGAACTCAGAACACGAAACAAGCTTTAGCGTTTTTTATGTGTAATCATCTCCTTGAAATAGGGAGGAAATTTTTAACGGTTTTGGTTCCCTGGGAGAAGAGAGTACCCAGCTAGATTTCTTGAATTCTTCCCTACAAAAGTCTTTTTTTGTTCTCTAAATACTTTTGCTATCGGAAATAAAGAACTCAGCAGACTTAAGTCTTTCAGCAAATGTTCTAAACACCTAATTTGGGCTGACACCTTGTCCTGGGATTGGCCTGTTAACCTTTCACCCTTTACCCAGGCTGCCATGGGGGGATGATCCTCTTAGAATCCTCCCCAGGCAAGACCACAACATGGGATTCTTAAGTCTATTTAACCTGGGGATTTGGGGAGGCGGCTTTTCCACCGGGCATTGTTCATCATCGCCATTTGTTTTCTATAGTTCCTTCCAATTAGTTGGCCAGGGCTTTGATGACACATGTGATTCTAATGCCTTGTAGACCATTCCTCTATTCTGACAGGGAGAAATAAGAGCAGTCTCATGACATTTGATAAGATGCCATCAGGCTTACAGATCTGAACATAGTCCATAAAGAAATAGGTATCCCACATATTACAGCATATGTTAATAATAATAATTGACATTTGTAACACCGTTTGGAATGCAAAATTATTTTCTATGTCTAACTTCCTTAGCTACCTACAGTAACCCTGTGGGGTAGATGGTGATTATAAATGCCAGTTTTCAGATGAGCAAACTAACTGAGTAAGCAAAGGACATTTCCAAAGTTGCTCAGTTAGGCAAGACTGATTCATTGCCTGTTTCCATTTCCTTTCTTCATTTGAATAATACTTCAATTAAATAATTTGCTGTTTCACTTGATTAATTCATTTTTCTTAGGAAACTATGGCTTACCATAAGCCTACTGCTCTCTCAGTATAGGACTGGTAAGTGCATAGAAAAATAAAAGAAAAGTAAAGCACTGGAGCCAAATAGAAAAAAAAGATCTAGTGCATTTGGGAGCTTAAAATATGAGACGTGGCACTCTATTTCAGAAAAATAAATGTTTTCTTCTATAAATGGTATTGGTGAACTTCCTAGAAGTAAAAGACCCTCTTACCTTACACCTTATATAAAATTTGTAGGTGGATTAAATATTTCAATGTTTTAAAATGAAATTATAATTTTAGAAAAATGTTTGTAGAAACCTGTTATGTTGGAAATGTTCCCATTCACAGGAAACCCAGAAGCCATGACAAAAGAGAGATGTTTATTATGTGACAAAATACCATGACAAAATTAAAAAAGCAGTAGTAGCCTAGGAAAAAATATGAAATACATGGCAAAGAAAGCTTAATATTTCTACTATGCTGTATGCTCCCACAAATCTTAAAAGGCAAAACTTAGAATTGGGCAAATAATATAAATAGGAAATTCACATAAGAGGAAATCCAAAAGTCCTAAAACATAAGAAAAAAGACTTCATCTCAGCAATCAGGGAGACACCAAATATCGGAATAATGAAGCACCATTTTGACCCATCAAATTGGCAAAACATAGAAAGAGCAATACGGTTGTGAATTAGAGAAGATGCTAGAAAACTGTCATTTCATAAATTAATGGGATGTGGGAATCTGTCTATTATTACAACCTTTTTGGGAAGTAATCTGGCAATATATATTATAATAGAGTTCATTTTAATATATGAAACTTCCATTGGCTCTAACCATCCTATTAAAAAAATATATTCCATAAAAATAAAAGCATTAAGAATAAGGTTCTAAGTTCAATGATGCTTCCTATAGCAATGCTTATAATTATAGATATAAAAATTAAACAAAACTGAAAAGTGTTCATTAATAGCGGTATCTGGCAAATAGTAAAATAAATGAGTGTATCTGCTCTATAGAATACTTTTCAGTTTCTAAACAAATTACATTATATCTTTATCTCTTAACCCAGATGGACCACAATGTATTTATTAAATGAAAAAAATGAGAGAGAGAAATGAATCTGGTACATTTTTACTTTATAAAATTTTATGTGTGTATGTATGTATGTGTGTATCTGTACATACTATGAACTTATCTAAACCAATTTAGTTATGCACCACTTTTACGGTCATATTTGTAAATAATATTAACCTTAAAGTCTTAGGTAGGTTGTGTTAGCAAGTATCAGCCTCAATCCCACTGTGTGCATGAACATTTATAGCAAGCAAGCACATACAGTTCACATCACCAGTTCTGGAAGCTCCATGAAGTCAAGCTCGATTCTTCAGTTGTTTTAGCTACCATCTTGCATGACAGGTTCCCTTGAGCCAGATGTGACAGTATGGCAGGGGCAGGATTCTATTCCTGTTATGGTCTATATCAGACCATCAGAAATCCTCCCAAACTGGACCAGTATCCTTTATAGTCAAGCCTTAGACACCACCTATAAAGGAGTAGGCTATACAGACTTTGCTAGACTTTCAAACCCTATCCATGCAAGGAAGTGGAGTATCTCTTAAAAGAGTTCAGATAAGTCATATCTAATTGAATACTACCAATTTCACCAATGAGAACCCAGTTTAAACATCTTATCATGCTAACAAGCTACTAATTTCTCCTGTGAAAAACCCATTTCTGACATCCACTATACTAATCAGCAAAATGTCTTTGCATTTTGATTACTGATGCGGTTTACTGATGCGGTTTGATTACTGATGCGGTTTATTGATGAGGATTACTGATGCGGTTATAGGAGCCACATCTGAATTAAAGCAACAGACTTTCCCTGGCTTGTGTCTTAAACCAACTAATACACATTAATATCACATTGTTTGGTTTTAAGCATTTTAAAACAAATTAGTTATACATAACAGAACAACAGGAAGGAGGTAGAGTGTTCTACACAAGAACAATTCATATTGGTTTGGTAGACATGGAATGGGGATGGAGAGAGAATATTAACTTATTTTTATAGACCTTTATATCATTTCCTTTGGCCCAACATACTCATGTCATTTCTGTGCCTTAACAATCTTAACACATATTTTTAAAAGAGGGGGCAACTTTTACAAAGTAAAAGCAAGGATTGCCTTTGCACATGGGTCTTAATTCTATGTAGACCATCTCCCTCTTGTTTTATGTTAGCAGTGGTCTGCTCTTCCTCCAGCTCTCAGTTTGAACACTATGTCCTTTGTGAAGGCTCCAGATGGTCACATGCTTGTTCTCTGTGCTCTTCCATCACCCTAAATAGTTCCTAGCAGAAGAATCATAACAACCCCTATCTGTTTGTTTTTCCTGTTACGTATGCCTTTTAGGAGAGTAGGAACTTTGCCTTATTCAGTGCTCCGTTTCCTAACACCAAGCCCAGCAACAGTTAAGTGCTTGACAAATATGTGCTGAATTCATGGATGAATGAATAAGTGAGCGAATGTTGAGATACAGCATTTAGGGTTTTTATGGGATTTTTGCCTTTACAATGCTTATGAAATAGGCTCACTAAGATTTAAACTTTCTTGCTCAGCCGGTTTCTTATCATCTTTTCATGCAACAATACATGCGTCACTGGCCTAATTTTCAATACCAACATCTGCAATCCATAAGGAAGAAATAAAAATCTTCTCCTATAATAAGTTGTCAGGCATCATGGAGTAGTAGGTGAAATTATACTCCTCCAGACCTACTTTTTGAGTCCTGGGCTCACCATTTATTAAGTGTGGGATTTTGGAAGAGACTTTTAACAACTCCCTCTGAGTTTCAATTTCATCATCTGTAAAATGGAATGAAAATCGCTACTTCAAAGATTTATGGTAGGGATCAAATGAAATAATATACATGAAAACACTTTGTTAACTATAAAGTAAGAGGTATATATTTTTTATTATAATGCAGGAAGGATGAAGCATGTCTCACATTTAATTCTGGAGCATTAAGGTTTTTCCATTGTTGGGACTACGTGCGCCACATTTCATCTTTTGGGCACCTCAGAAGGGAAGAATCATAGAATGATAAAATATTAGAGTCTGAAGAGATCACAAAATCCTAGGCCACCCCCCGCCCCCCTTTTTTCTGTAGTTAGGAAAACTAAGGTCCAGGGAAATGTTCTGACTTTACTCAGGCCATAGGGCAAGTTAGTTCAATGGAGGTCATCATATGCAAAGGATTGTCTTAACATCTTTTCACCAAGTCACTTTTTGGGGGCTGCAAAAAGAAACTCATTTCAGGCAGAATTTGCCTTGCTTTGACGGAAAGAAGTACTCTTAATCCCAAGGACAACACAAAGACTTCTTTGAAGAATTTATTCATGTGTTGAGCGGTGAATTCAATTATTGCATGACAAATGCAAATTTCTTTGAAAGAAAAAAAGTGTCATCTGTTGGGCAATTCATAAATGAATCTTACTGCACAGTCTCCGTGAGCGTGTGTAAGCCTTGTGCAGCCCCAGGGAAACAAATATTAATGGCTATGAAAAAACCCACCAAAACCCTCAAGTCCAACACAATATAAAGAAAGACTGTGAACCACAACTCTGCCGTCCCATTGATACTGTGTTGGGGGAATTGTTTTGGGAAGAGAGCTTGGGGTTTTGTTTTTAGGATGGGGACAATAAAGACCCCTTACATTTCTGAAGGCCTTCAGAATTTTCAAAGCGAGATCACGCACATTCTCACTTTGATCCTCACAACAGCCCTGTGATAGAACCATGCAATTTTCTAAGAAAATCCACTCATGTGTTTCAACCGATCTCCTCTTTTGTTTCAGGCATATTGCGACTCAAGAAGCTACAAGTCTCAAGTGCAAAGAGTCAGAATAATTCAGAAAGACAAACATAATGGTTGGGTTTTTCAGAAGGAGCTGTGTGTGTGTGTGTGTGTGTGTGTGTATGTGTGTGTGTGATGTGAATGATGAAGAAATAATAAGCAAATGTGGGAGAGGCGTGGTGGAGAGTAAGAATTCCAGTAGCCTATGGGAATAGAATACCCACAGCAACAGGATTTATTCTTTTATGTTTTCTATTTATATGCTTATCTTCAGATAAGGCTAAAGACTTTGTAGCCTCAATCTTGAATAATTTTTAAGTTTGTCGTGGTGGTGGCGGTCATGGTTGGATGATTTCTCTAATAACAGATATCAGCAGCTATATGATAGCAACATTTGAGACAATATAATATGGTGGGTAGGAGTGTTGGCTCTGGAGTCAGACTATCTGAGTTCAAATCCCAGATTCAAAACTTAACTGGTTGTATGTAGTGCTGGATACATCAGTAAACCTCTCTGCTTCACTTCCTCTTCTGAAAAATGGGTATAGTAATAGTACTTACCTTGAAATGAATTGAAGGAGTTAGTATATATAAAGTGCTAGGGACAGTGTCTGATACAAAATAAGTACTGTCTGTGTTTATTATTCAGCATCACTGATCATCAATGTTGTTTCTGAGTCTGTGTCCCCAGCCCCTCTTTTCACTAGGTATTGGAGTGCTAAGTGTGTCTTATGATGTACAAGATTTTATAGTTAGGGATCAGTATTTTCTGAACCTTTTCACATAATAAATTAATGTGGAAGTATGTTGCAACTCATTTTGGAATTTCTTACACAGGGATTAGGAGTCCTGGCCCTAGAAACAGACTACGTGCATAAAATCTGTCCTCAACTATTTGTAAGCTATGTGAGGTAGTCAGTCGAGTTATTTAATCTAATGGTGCCTATCTCCCTGGGTTGTTTGAGGCTTAAATGAGATAATATATGCATAGAGCTTGCCAAAAGGGCTCCATATGGTTGTGGAATTACTATTCATCAGCATAAGAGAAGGAGGAAAAGAAATATATTTGTACTCAGAAACTAAACTTCCATTAAAAAAAAAACAAGGAATCAAAGGCTAAAATGTAACAGGGACTTCCTGTTTGGGCCAAATCTTATATTAAGGTCTTATAAGTCTTATATTAAGCTTACATATGTACATTATCTCATTTAATTATATCATTTACAGATGATAAGTATAAATAAATATAAGTATAAAATAAATAAACGTATAAATATATATTTCTCATTTCTAGTATACTTTTCTCCTCTTTTATTCTATGGCTCAATTTTGAGGTCATTTTTTCCCTGTCCTTTTCTTTAATCAATTCCTGTCAGCAGGGCTGGATTTATGATGCTTTAGTGAGAATGCTAAAAAAGTGAGAAGTGTGTCAACTTCTTCAACAATTTTCAAGACATCAAAGTCTTCATCGTAAGGTGCTCTGGAGAGGGGCATTATGCATTGTACTGCTAAGACATGCCTTCCATAGGGGCACCTGGGTGGCTCAGTCAGTTAAGCCTCCAACTTCAGCTCAGGTCACGATTTCATGAATCGTGGGTTCAAGCCTGGTGTCGGGCTCTGTGCTGACAGCTAGCTCAGAGCCTGAATCCTGTTTCAGATTCTATATCTCCCTCTCTCTCTGACCCTCCCCTGCTCATGTGTCTCTCTCTCTCAGGAATAATTTTTTTGGAAAACATTAAAAATTAAAAAAAAAGACACACCTTCCATAGTCAACAGTGTGCTTACTTACTAGCGCAGTGGAAAAAATACCCATGGGAAATGAAAATTAAAAATATCTCATTTTAAGTGCTAATACATCTTGGACTAATTTCTTTTTTTATTGTTTTTTTAAATTAAAGTACAGTTGACACACGATGTTACATCAGTTTCAAGTATATAACATAATGATTCAACAAGTCCATACATTATGCTATGGTCACCATCTGTTACTACACAGCACCATGACGATACCATTAGCTATATTTCCTACACTGTACTTTTTATCTCAGTGATTTTACTCATTCCATAACTGGAAGCCTTTACCTCCTACTCCCCTTCACCCATTTTGTCCATCCCTCCATCCCTCTCCCCTGTGGCAACCACTAGTTTGTTTTCTGTATCTATGGGTCTGTTTCTGTTTGCTTGTTTATTCATTTGTTTTGTTAGATGCCACATAAATATGAAATCATATGGTATTTGCCTGATTTAATTCACTTAGCATAATACCCCCTAGATCCATCCATGCTTTCACAAATGGCAAGATCTCATCCTTTTTTATGGCTGAGTAATATTCCACACTATCCTATTTAACCATCATCCATCTACCATTAGGCACTTAGGTTGCTTCCTTAGCTTGGTTATTATAAATAATGCTACAATAAGCATAGGGATACCTATGTCTGTTCAAACCGGTTTTTGTTTTCTTTGGGTAAACAAACACCCAATAGTGAAATTACTGTATCATGTGGTATTTATATTTTTAATATTTTGAAGAACCTGTATATTGTTTTCCACAGTGGCTGTACCAGTTTACATTCCCACCAGCAGTAAGTACATGAGGATCCCTTTTTTTCCACATTCTTGCCAATGCCTTTTATTTGTTGTCTTTTTGATTCTAGCCATTCTGACAAGTATAAGGTGATATATTATTATGGTTATGATTTGCATTTCCCTGATGATTAGTGATGTTGAGTATCTTCACATGTGTCTCTTTGCCATTTGTATGTATTTGGACAAATGCCTATTCATGTCCTCTGCCTATTTTTATTCAGATTATTTGTGTCTTTTTGGTGTTGACTTGTATAAATTCTTTATACATTTTGGATATTAACCTGTTATCAGATATATCATTTGTGAATATTTTATCCCATTCAGTAGGTTACCTTTTTGTTTTGTTGATGGTTTCCTTTGCTGTGCAAAAACTTTAATTTGACGTTGGGGCGCCTGGGTGGCTTAGTCGGTTAAGCGTCCGACTTTCGCTTGGGTCGTGATCTCGCGGTTCGTGGGTTCGGGCCCCGCGTTGGGCTCTGTGCTGACTGCCAGCTCAGAGCCTGGAGCCTGTTTCAGTCTGTGACTCCCTCTCTCTCTGACCCTCCCCTGCTCACGCTGTCTCTCTCTCTCTCTCTCCTAGAAACAAATAAAAACATTAAAAAAAAATTTTTAAAAAAAACTTTAATTTGACGTAGTCCCAGTAGTTAATTTTTATGTTTGTTTTCCTTGCCTGAGACATATCTAGAAGAATGTTGCTAAGGCCATTGTCAAAGAAATTACTGCCTGTGTTTTCTGCTAGGAGCTTTATGGTTTAATGTCTCACATATAGGCCATTAATCCATTTCGAGTTTATTTTTGTGTATGGTGTAAGAAAGTGGTTGCACTATATTCTTAAGAAGATGCTCAGTTAGAATCCCTGTTCTTTGAGAGCCAATGCTGACTAAAGAGATAAACTGCTAGCTGCAAAAGCAACTTGATTGCTTGAAGGTATTGATCATCCTTTTGCTCTAAAGTAAATCCTGGGTTGTACGGTATGCCTATTATAGGTGATGTTGTATATTTAATCTAATAACTAGATATTATGAAAACATTGATGTAGGCTTTATGCTTTCTTTTCACAAACAATATAGATAATGCAGACTTTTTGGCTGAAATTATCTAGATCGGCACAGCAGTGATTAAAGTGTTCCATATTGGCACCATTCTCTGTGGCTGTCACTGTCCGCATGTGGCACTTGAGCACTGGAAATGTGGTTAGTGCAACTCAAGTATTGAATTTTTAATTTTACTTATTTTAATGTTAAATTCAAATAGGCAGGTAGCACTATTATCTGTGGCTCCATGCCTTCTTCTTTTAAAGTCCACCTACCGAAAAAACCTGAAGCAGGAAAGGGCCTAGAAGAAGCAAAACCCAAAAGCACAGCAATCTAGTGCCCGGATCTTGGCTCTTAAATGCCATTCTCTAGTAAGAGGGACCACAGAGCTCCTTTGACAAATGCCTGATTCAAGATTGGGGGCAAGGAAGCTATGAGCCCGGGGTATCTTGTTGAATCAGAAAGCAAGGACGTGTTCAACGAATAATGGAGACATGTTAAAAAGACACAGAGGAGTTTTGATCAAGATGGAACAAGCATACTTCACTCAGTTGCTTCCATTGGCTACAACTAAAATCCTGGATAGAATGTGTAGAGCAACCATAGAGGACTCTGGGAGGGGGATGGAGCAGGTGACCGTGTAGGGAAACCCATTGTTTGAGGGACAACCCAGCAGTGAACCCCCTAGATTGCTTCTCTTTTCCCTCCTAGATATCCCATCTCAGGCCCTAAGGCAGCCCGTTCCCTAGAACTACAGACAGAAAAGGCTTTAAGAAAAGCCCATGCTTTATAACCATATGACTTAGAGGGGGGAGTCCTGTGGAGCTTGACTTTCCCCCTCCAAATGAGAGCCAGCAGGTCGCCCCTCCTCTTCGGTGGCAGCAGCAGCACGGGAAGCGGCCCCTGTGGCATGACGCTCCTGGGATTCGCCCCGCCCTTTACCAGGTGAGCTCCATGCGTGTGGTTGGAGGTTGCCACTACAGGGCTGAGCCCTTGTGAGTTTCCAGCACATACCAAGCGAGCACTAGCCACAAAGGGGAATTACTGAGATACACTTTCTGCTGTGGCCGACAATTCAAGAGGGTTGTTTCTCCTTGAGGTGAAAAAAAGCTAAATCCTTTATCAACACTATGGATAGTACAAAGGAAGGAGACAGAATATGGAAGAGGAAATAATATTGGGACCTCAGTATAACCATGCAACAGGGAAGCCCGACCCTTGCTGTCACTCTTTAACACCTGCCGCTGTGTACTCCCTGTCTGGCTTTTGTAGACAGCCATCCATTGGGATGCAGCCTAGAGGCAAAAGAACATTCACCGTTTCCCACCTGGGGGTATCATTTTGCCTGCAGCAGCCAAGGTGGCACCTGGTGATCAGAGTGGGAAATAGAGTGGTAAGACTCCTGCTAGGAGACCCAAGCCACAAGAGTGGTGGCTCTGTTCAGGGATCATGGACAGGATTTCTGTGGACCTGACTCCACTGTCACTAGCAGAATACTCACAGTCTAGCAGCCTACCATGATTTCAAGGGTCATTGCTGCCAGAGAGACCGCAAGCTTGCAAAAAAAAAAAAAAAAAAAAAAAGTCTCAGGATCAATCAGCTTCTTTTGCAACCCCTAGATGCCAGAACTGAAACCAGTAGAGAGAAAGAACTGCTGAAGCAGTACAGCCCTCAGAACAGGAATCCTTTTAGAATATACCTTCCTGGAGTGGCCATAAGACAAAGGACAATTGGGTTTCTGTCACTTGCAAGCTAAAAAGCCTCTACTAATACAAACAGAACTTTGTTTCTGTGTATACTCCTCCCAGATCTTACCAGGCCCAAGATCCGCTCTGCGGGTCACCCTTCCAAGTTCATCCTGAGAGTAGACCTGAAAGCAGAGAAGAAAGAGGGACCATATTCCCTTTGAGACCAGCTGTCATCTGGATGTTCCGAGCCTGGCCTGGTATGTTTTGCCCACTTTTAGACATACTCCAGCTTTGATAGACTTCATCACTACTGATTGCAATTTCCTTATTATCTGTTAAATTGAGAGTTTGAACTATACGAGTATTCAAGTTTTTTTTTTCCAGATTCCTCTGTGGCCCAGGACTCAGGCATCTCATTAACTAAAGTGCACCCTATTTAAGGAGCCACGGCATATGAATGGGCCCCTCTAATTCCCTGGCACAATGCCATGGCCGCAGTAGGTTTCTTAGTGACGATTCCATTGATTACTAATCTGGGGCAAAGCCAACACGGCTAAACCTTTTTCCATATAGGTTCATTTTGCCTTACTGTTCTTGCCTTGGGCTGTTGTAGTCTTTTGATGAAGGTCTTAAATTAACAAGCTCATTTCACATCTAGAACTAAGACAACCCTTCCTGTTCTCCCCATTCCAAACGAGAACAATTTCATCCCTATCACTCCAAGATCCCCTGTCCCCAAAAGCTCAGACACCAATTAGCCTCCATTGAAGATTAATAAACAATACAATAATGACAGATAAAAAGACTAATTCTTTGGCTGAGAGAATCACTTTAATTAATTTAATCCCGGCTGAAAGATCAGCTGTGCTCAGCCCTGCTCACCAGCAGGGTCCATTTATCCCAGTCTGTCCCTTCCTTGAAAGCCAGGGTGAGTCTGGGAGCTGGCACTTAAGCAACAATGAGAAACAGATTGTACTGTCAGGCTTCATTAAAGGTCATCATTAGTATTCCAATTTGAAGACTGTCGCTCTAGCTCAACCTTTTACCAATTCTTCCCTGGCGCATTGTGAAGTTTGGTTCAGCTGTGAAACGTAAAAATTCTCCCTGGGCTCCCCACGTCAGGGTGGGTATCATTTGACGCCTGTCGCTTTGCAGCTTAAGGGGCAAATCTCCTGGGAAGTGACGGTCCCAGGGCTCTCTTTGAAAATCAAGCCATGTGCAGCTGCCTTGGATCGGAGCATTTCAAGGGATGGAACTTTCTAGCAGTCAGCCATAGATAGCAATCAGAAATAGGATGGCCTTGTTATCTTCCCTGGGAATCTATTCCAACTGTTCTCTTGCAAAAGAGCTGAAAAGGGCTTCTTAGTGGAACCCAGGCTGGGGACAAATCGGATTCAAAGTGGGAAATAGCTTGGGGCCAAGGCTCAGTAGAGGGATAGGAAACTACCCGGGTCTGCCTTTCCAGCGCTCAGAGCACATGCTCATCTGGCTTTGGGAGACAGTTTTCAGCCGGCTCACTTTGCACCGGATATAACGTGGTAGTTTTCTTTCTCTGCAAACAGCCAATTTTTAACTGCTCTCCCTCTGCTGAAGCAATCTGTATTATTATTTTTTAGGTGATTCTGTGCACAGGGGTAAAATTTTACATGCTTTTTACCCTTTTTTATTCCTAGTAAGTAGAGCAACAGCCTTGTCTGCCTGTTTTTGGAATTAGGTCACGTCTGCTGGGGGGTCTCCCCTCGCCTTTCTTTTCTCACTCCTGTTGGGTTGTTTTCAGCTGCTTATTTGGTTGATATTCTTTTGACCCTTTTAACCTGCATGTCTCACATCTTACTTGGTGCTGGGCCATGCTGTTCCTTTCTAAAACTCTCTCTCTCTTTTTTAATGTTTATTTATTTGTGTGTGTGTGTGAGAGAGAGAGAGAGAGAGAGAGAGAGAGCGCGCAGGAGCAAGTGAAGGAGGGGGACGGAGGATCCTAAGTGGTTCTGCGCTGACAACACAGAGCCCAGTGCAGGGCTCAAACCCAAGAACCATGAGATCATGAGCTGAGCTGAAGTTGGACGCTCACCTGCCAGCCACCCAGGCGCCCCTAAAACTAGTGTCTCTTTTTCACTGGATTCTAATCTCCAAATCAGTATGTCCCTGGAATAATCTCTGTCCCTTCCTTCTTTCCCTCCTTTCCTCCATCCCTCCCTTCCTTCCTGCCTTCCTTCCTTCCTTGACTCCCCCTTCCCTCCTCCTCCCTCCCTCTCTCTCTCCTTTGCCTCTCCTCCACATTCTCTCTTGTTTCATTTGCCATCATTCAGGTTGGTAAACATTGTCAAGGAGAGAAAAAGTTAAAACAGGAAAATCAGTGGACTGTCAACTACACTTGCCAACAAATACCTGATCTCAGAGTGATATGTTACCGACGACAAGGTCTCACTGGGGATGTTTTAACAAAATCAGGGGCAAACTAATTTTTAAAAAACTGCACTTATAAAGGAGCCAAATTAAGCCTAAATCCACCTTGCTGCAGCTGCTTCTGTTTCATGAGTGTCTTCTGAAGCTGGAAATTTTGAATGGTCCTGCATTAATCATACGGATCAAGTCTTAACATTCACAGATCTGTCTGATGAACTCAGCTTCTGACATGGCTCAGGCATGTCAGTGTTTCCTCAGAGCTTCCTCCGATGTCCTCTCTCCAATTAGAAGTAACAGCAATTGGAGCGCCTGAGTGGCTCAGTCGGTTAAGCATCGGACTTCGGCTCAGGTCATGATCTCACGGTTCATGGGTTTGAGCTCTGCATCAGGCTCTGTGCTGGGATTCTGCTTCGGATTCTATGTCTCCATCTCTCTCTCTCTGCCCCTCCCCTGCTCATGCTCTTTCTCTGTCTCTGTCTCTCTCTCTCTCTCACCCTCTCTCTCTCTCACAAATAAATAAACAAGAGCGTAAAAAAAAATAAGTAACGGCAGCCTCCTCTGAGCCTGTAGCTGTCCAAGTACATCTTGAATGACAGTGATTCTAGGATGTCATTCTAGCTGCTGGTTTAGGTGTTTGTGACTGGCCTGCAAGCAAGGAGGGTTGTGGTTGTTCTCCTTTGCTTTATGTTTTTAATCCTTGTATCCCTAGTACAGGCCCGGCACAGAAAGAGCATTAAGTACAGATTGACTCAAAGAAATTATAATCACCACATGGCTCTCAGCCCTCAGCTACCTGGATTGTAAATTCTGCAAGGACACTGACTGCAACATCTTGTTCACTGCCCTAACCTCGGCAGCCACCACACTGTCTGGGGGTGGTAAAAGATCAGATGCTCGAAAAATAGTTTTGGAGCTCCTTCCTCATCACACAAGGCCCTACTCTTCTGGAAACTGAAGCAAGGATCATATTTGGAGCCTCTCAGATCTGCTCCATAATGACGTTGATAATAATGGAAATCCCTAATTATCTGGGTGATATTCTAGAGTTCACAGAGCCTGGCTCTCTAATCTGCCCTGTTACTCCTATGGTACCAGTGCCTTTGGGAAGTAGTGAGTCAAGAAAAATGTCGATGATCTCTCGGAGTTGTTGCTTTGCTAGACAGATTAATCAGTTGACAAGTACCTGCTGCCTGGGAGATAGCAGGCACATGAATATTCATCAAATGAACAAATTCATGATGTACTGAGCATGGACTGAATATATAGCTCTGTGTTAGGGGTCCTGACAAATATGTTTTTTAAAGAGTATAAGATATAGGGGCGCCTGGGTGGCTTAGTCGGTTAAGCGCCCGACTTTTGCTTAGGTCATGATCCTGTGGTTCGTGGGTTCGAGCCCCGCGTCGGGCTCTGTGCTGACTGCCAGCTCAGAGCCTGGAGCCTGTTTCAGTCTGTGACTCCCTCTCTCTCTGACCCTCCCCTGCTCACGCTGTCTCTCTCTCTCTCTCCTAGAAATAAATAAAACATTAAAAAAAAAAGAGTATAAGATATAGATCGTTGCAAAATAGGCAGAGGCAGCCCTCAGGAACCTGTTTGTGCCCTGCCCTTCTGCCCAAAAGGACCCTTCTGCCTTGATTCATCTGGATATCTATGCTTCTTACAACTAGCAGGTTGTAAGGAAAACAAATCCAGTAAGTCATTAATACTTTAGTGTAAATTAGTGACAAAAACTCCCACCATAGGTTGAATTATGCTTCTCAAGTGCCCATGGTAGGGCTGAGCACTACGTAGAAAGTCTATAAATTTGTAGAATTTGATTGAAATAGGAGTGGAGGAAGAGGACCCCAAAGGAGAGTATCATCAATGGAAGGATTTGCAGTATATACTAAGGCGGCAGTGTCTGCTCGTGTTCCCTTAAGCCCTAAACAGACCTTCTTTACCTAATCCATGCAAGACCCCATGCATTCTGCAGAACCGTAAGAGATCAATTAAATGCCCTTTGCTACAAACCGTTGAGTTTGGGGAATGGTTTATTATGCAGCTTTATTGCAGCAATAGATGACATAGTGTTGTACAGGTGCCTTAGGGGGCTTGGTGGGACCAGGGGCAGGGAGGATGTCGATGACATGGCAGAAGCTACACAGGTGGCTCAGGGCTGCACCCGGCTTTAATCACAGCTGCCGTACTTTTATCTACTTTATGTACCAGGCTTAGAAGAAGGGCAAAAACACTTTCAAACCAGGGTGCTATTTGATCTAATGACTTTTGCAGATTGGAGCCTCTAGGATTCTATGAAAACTCCCAAGTTCTGAATTTCAGTCCCACTGGAAGTAAATGTGAATCCCAGAAGTAAATACTATAGGGATGGAGAAACAGCCCTAGCCACTGGAACTTTCGTGAGCTGCAGAGATTTTGTCTGCTCCTCAGATGCCCTGTGTGTCACATAAATGAAACAAATGAGAATTTGGAACTTCATTAGGTCCCTTGTTGTTACTCATCCGTGGTACTGTCTTGCTACCCATACCATGCCACCTTTCAGTCCCCGGGGTGTGGCGGAGGTAGCCTTTTCAGATGGCAGGCTCAGTTGTCAATGGAAAATGCTTGAGTGCAGAAGTCCCTTTAGTGGGCAATTGCCATTATTTGGCTGCCCAGCAATTAGTCTCACTACTTTTTAAAAAATGCCTTTATTGAGGGGCGCCTGGGTGGCTTAGTCGGTTAAGCGTCCGACTTTCGCTTAGGTCATGATCTCGCGGTTCGTGGGTTCGAGCCCCGCATCGGGCTCTGTGCTGACTGCCAGCTCAGAGCCTGGAGCCTGTTTCAGTCTGTGACTCCCTCTCTCTCTGACCCTCCCCTGTTCACGCTGTCTCTCTCTCCTAGAAATAAATAAAACATTAAAAAAAATGCCTTTATTGAGATATAATCCATATACAAAAACTGCACATATTTAATGTATACAATTTGATGAGTTCAGACATATGCACATACCCATGGTACTAACACCGCAATGAAGATAATAAACATAACCTTCACCTTCAAAAGCTCTTTTGTGTCCTCCTTTTTTGTTTTGTGTCCATCCTGATAAGAATGCTTAATTTGAGATATACCCATTTAATAAATTTTAAGAGCACAATACCATGTTAACTGTAGGCACCATGTTGTACATCAGAACTTTAGAACTTATGCATCTCGTATAACCAAAACTTTATACCCATTGAACAACAGTTCTTCCTTTCCAGTTCCTGAAAACCAGACTCTACTCTGCTTTGATAAGTCTGACTCTTCATGTAAGTGGAATCCTATGGTATCTGTCTTTCTGAGATTGGCTTATTTCACCTCCAAATTATGTCTTCCAGGTTAATCCATGTGATTGCAAGTGGTAGGATTTCCTTCTTGTTTAAGGCTGAAGACTCTTTCAGTGTGTGTATATGACACATTTTTTTAATACACTCATTTGTTGATTGCCATTCTTTTGTATATACACCTGGAAGTAGAATTGCTAGATACTATGGCAGTTTAATTTTAGTTATTTGAGGAATCTCCATACTGTTTTCCTTAAGGGTTGTACCATTTTTCATTCCCAGCAACACTGTACGGGGGTTCCAATTTCTTCACATCTTTGCCCATGCTTATCTTATTTTTTTTTTTTAATAATAACTCTCCTCACAGGTGTGAGGTGATATGTCATTGAGGTTTGGATTTGCATTTCCCTGATGATGAGTGATGCTGAGCACATATTCATGTCTCAGTGGCCATTTCATATATCTTCTTTGGAGAAATGTCTATTCAAGTCCTTCACCCATGTCTTAATCAGGTTATTTGAGGGTTTTTTGTTTTTTTTTTTTTTTTTTTTTTTGCTATTGAATTGTAGGTAGTCCCACTTCTTATTTCCTTTCTGGATACTTCTCTTTTGTGTGTAATCTTGGTAGGAGGTAGTAGCTACCTCCTATCCCGGAAGCCCAAAGTGCTAGATTTCACAAACTTTGGCCTGACGGTTGGTATGGCCGATCTGATGCTTAATCTTCCAGGTATCTCACACTTTCTTCATTGTCTCCAAGCCTGGTCCCTTAGCCTCCTGTCAATTCTATGAGAACCTAGTGTCTACTTAATGGACTCCTTTTCCCCCCTAATATAGCCAGAGTCTGTTTTCATTGTTGCAATAAAAAATATACTAATGACATTCTCTGTAAGTTCACTTTCCATCTGCCTCTCCCTCTATAGATTCCATGAGAAGAAAGTGGTATATATATTACATGTCTGAAGGGAAGGATACAGGCAAGAGACCTGAGCTCTTGTTTATAGAGTATCATGTTTATACAGTCTCAGACCAGTTTCTCTCTGTCTTTGGAATAAGAATAAATGGATTGTGCTTTACCAAGTAGTTAGCTTAGAGCCAGCCCTACAGTCATTAAAGGTTATGATAGGAAAACCTGGAATAGACTGTGTTCTTCCAGCCTTTCTCTTTCAGGGCTATCCAATGGTTCCCAGTCTTTAGTATGACTAAAGGTTATCTGAAATATTATTAAGACATAAACTTCATGGATACTCTCCCCACACTACCTCCCCAGATTCTATCTCAATAGGAGATTCTGATGAGGGTGGCCTTAGGATCATACTTTGAAAATTGTGGGAAGCCAGTCTGAGGATGAAACCTTTACAGAAAGAAGGAGAAATCAGAGAAATTCAGAAAGAAAGGTAGAGCCCTAATCTATAAATTAGAGCCCTACTTCCTAAAGCTGAATCCACCTCTGGAGTTAAGAGAACACATTCCTTGCATTATTTAAGCTAACACTAAAATTCGTTTTCTCTTACTTACAACTAAAGCATCCTAGCTGATATGAAAATACGTTCATCTCATACATATGATTGGTTAATCACAACCAATTAAAACTAAAATCAGTTAAAACTAAAATCACTGGTTTTGGTTTTATTCCTCTTATCAGATGATGAAAACAACTTTTTTAAAAAGCTGGAATCTTTGCTTAAATCAAGCATAATTTAGAGTCAGATCCATGGAGGTAGGTCGTCTTAAGGAATAGTGACCCTATATTAGGAAAAATGGGATTTTTGCCCCTACTCATACTGATTTTGTGTTCCATTACCTTCCTGATGTCTTTTCTGAAAACTCTGATATTCATTATGTGACTACCAATTGAAAACAGAATCAGTGTTGGAGATATATAATTTCGTTGCTCTTAATATGGCTTTATGTTTCAATATTTGTCTTTTTTTTCTCCAACTCTATTGTGAGTTTCTCAAAGACCACATCTTGAATCCCTCGCATTCCCTAGAAGATTGCTAATTATTGGATCACTGAATTAAAACAAAAGGGTAGGTAAACCCAAAGGTAGAATAAACTGGTTTACACAAATGTGTAACTTAGTTCCAGTAGTTTCTGACACAAAGTTTGTCCTCACTAAATGTTTGCTGAATGAATATCAATTGAGTCTTTCTGTTGTCATGAAACTCCACATCCATGACATTGGGGAGTAGGCTTTTTAGTGAAATGCTGAAAAACTAACAGCAGATTAATATAAGGTCCCACCTTGTCTTCAAAGAATAATCCTTTGAGGCTGACCACAATTTGAAGATTCTATGGGATGCTTTTAGCATCAGTACTAGTAGCACTAACCATGAGATGTTTATAACCCAACTATCATATAATTTAAGATCAATATTTCTGTTTTGTTATACAGTACAGAGCAAGAACTGAATTACACTCAATAAAAATTACAGCATACTCGGGGCGCCTGGGTGGCTTAGTCGGTTAAGCGTCCGACTTTCGCTTAGGTCATGATCTCACGGTTCGTGGGTTCGAGCCCCGCGTCGGGCTCTGTGCTGACTGCCAGCTCAGAGCCTGGAGCCTGTTTCAGTCTGTGACTCCCTCTCTCTCTGACCCTCCCCTGCTCACACTGTCTCTCTCTCCTGGAAATAAATAAGGCATTAAAAAAATTAAAAAAAAAATTACAGCATACTCAGACCACAGATTAGGATCCATATGGCAAAAAAGATTAAAGAGTTAAGGAATCCAAGCACTGCCAAGGACCAAAGATAGAGATTTTAGATTTTATAATATGTGCCTACCACATTTTAATAATATTAATAATTACAAAACCTAAGTTTGCCTAAGTCATAAAAGTTCAAAAATCTGCCCAAAGGTTGGCATTTCAACATGGTATGGTAGACTAGAAAGCAATTATTTTAGACCCAAACACCTGATTTCATTTCTAGCCCTAACGCTTACATGGTATGGATGGACCTTAGGCAGGTCGTGAACCTGAGACTTGTTTCCTCTTTGGTTAAAGGGAGATGACACTAAAACCCACTCTACTGAGTGAGTCATTGGGATGGCCCAGTTATACAATATGGAATGCAAAAGTACTTTATTAAATATATCATTTAGGATGATTTGTGTGGCAAGAACAGAAAATCAATGTCAAAGTAGCTTAAATACAGAGAGAGGGTATTGGCTTTCATAACAGAAAAGCCCTGAGGTGGATTAGGCTCCACCTCTTTTCTCAATGCATCTCTGCTCTTCTGAGTATTTATCACTGGATTGACTTCATTCTTAGCTGTACAATGGCTACCAGCAGGATGCTGGGCTGTGGACTTTCCTATTCACATCCTGGGAGGAAAGGATGCTTCCTATATCCTTCAAACAAAAGTTCTAGGTTTTCTTGTGACTGGACTCCTCCTGAATAATGACAGAGGTCAGGGTTATTCAAATTGCCCTAGAGCCAACTCTAAGATCGACTCTAAGACCAAGAGATGAGGTCAATACTACCAAAAGTACATAGATGCTAGAAAATGAGTAATGTTTTCTCAAAGGGAAGTTGGAAAATTGGGGGAGGGGGGCGGGGGAGGGGAGGTAATAAATACTGAGTGGGCACAAACTTCACTCCATTGTATAAATGGCACAGCTTTATATTTTGATTGATATTAGTATCATAGCTCAATCTAGTATACATCTGTGTATTTAATCTATATTACAGTTTGGCTTTAAGATATTTAAATGGTTAACTCATGCTATTTCCTTCCTTACTTTTTGTTGCCACTTCTCAAATTACTGAGAGTGCTCTCATAATGAGAGTCATATACACATTTGATTTGTAGCATATGGAAGAGCATAGAGAACTGGAAAGCACAATGCAAATGGCAGATACTTTCCGTGCTACTTTGCTTGTTAATATGGGCCTTTGACTGTGGGGATGCCCACTAGTATGTTAGGGCTGTGTGATTCTCTGGATGGTCAAATTCCTTGGAAGATAGATTTATTCATAAAGGATATGCTTTATATGTTCCAAGAAGAAATCCCTCAACCCAGGCCTTATTAGATAATCTAGCCTCAGGCTTTTCTTAAACAGGTGGCTTACTGGTTCTTAGTATAATAGTACTAGTCATTTTGATAACAGCTTAATTTGTATAATGACTGACAGTTCACAAACTGCTTAAAAAGAGTCTAAGAGCAATGGATGGATGTAGTCCTTTTATAAAATTTAGGCCAAAGTGTCAGATCCCGGAGTGAGTTGGCATGGCTAGTGCAGCCTGAGAACAATCATAACCAAAATTCCTAGTAGCATAATTTTAAGATCTAAACCCTAAATCTTTATTTCTTTATAAACTTCCTAAGTGTCTGGAGCTTTATAATTAGTGCGTGTAGTCACATACCTTAGCTCAGTTGATTCCCACAACCTCCTTTGCTAAGGATTATTAGCTTTACTTTACAGGTAAGGAAACTGAACCCCAGAAAGGATAAAGGATTTACCAAAGGTCAAGTAGAAAGTGTCAGGGCACCTGGGTGGCTCAGTCAATGAAGTGCCCGACTTCAGCTCAGGTCATGATCTCACAGTTCATGAGGTTTTTGTTTTTGTTTTTGTTTTTTTAATTTTTTTAAATTTATTATTTCTAGGAGAGAGAGAGAGAGAGAGACAGCGTGAGCAGGGGAGGGTCAGAGAGAGGGAGTCACAGACTGAAACAGGCTCCAGGCTCCGAGCTGGCAGTCAGCACAGAGCCCGACGCGGGGCTCGAACCCACGAACCGTGAGAATATGACCTAAGCGAAAGTCAGACGCTTAACCGACTAAGCCATCCAGGCGCCCCAGCACAGTTCATGAGTTTAAGCCCCGTGTTGGGCTCTGTGCTGATAGCTCAGAGCCTGGAGCCTGCTTTGGATTCTGTGTCTCCCTCTCTCTCTGACCCTCCACTGCTCAAACTCTGTTTCTCTCTCTCTCTCTCTCTCTCTCAAATAAATGAACATTAAAAAAATAAAACAGAAGTGTCAAGTCCAAATCTTTTGATTCCAAGTTCAGTGTGCTTTCTAAATGCATACCGGATTCACTCTGGACTCCAGGAAAGGACTTAAACATTTGTGTTAGTAAGCGCATAGAATCAATTAGTAAGATAGGAATAGAATCTTAGGGAGTTTTACAAGGACAGAAGACTCCCCACCTTAATCCAAACAGAGGCAGCAGAAAGAACTAAATAGCTTAAAATTTTTTCCAACTGTTAAATTCTGGAACTCTGGAATCCATAGTTCAAGGGTAGATCGTCATTCCAAGAGCTTTGAATTCATTGTCAGGAATGACTTACCCATCTTAAAGCATCTGTTTCTGACAGTTAGCATGTTTTACTAACAATTAGGTTCTTTTGAACCATGACCGTAGAATGAACTAATGTTCTCTGGCAGTCCATCTTATCCCAGGGAAAGAGTAATATCAACCAAATGAATTCATGTTGGCCCTATCGGAAGTGTGTGATCTCCTCCGTGCCGTTCCAAGGGAAAGGGCTATCCAGCTTTAAGTTGAAGAATTTGGTTGACAGATCAAGTCATTCATGTTATTGAAGTTGATAAGCACTACTCTCTTAGAATTAGACTAGGTTTGACTTAAATCACTCGTTTTCCTCCAAAGAACGTATTTTTGCTTTTTGTTGAGTAGTCCTATATGCATAGTCCTTGCAATTCAGATAGTTGCAATGTGCATTTCATTACAAAAGCACAATACATTTAAGATAGTACTTTTATATCCATTTTTGTAGTATATTAGAAAGCCAAAAGATGATTCTGTAATACACAGAGCTAATTAAAGCCAATGCTTTTGAAGTTACAGGGAAGGGTGGTGAATCATCTCCAATAAATTATAGATGTGGGGAGATTGTATTTTGTTGTATTAGCAAAGTAAGAACATTACCCAAGTTATGTCATCTTCAAATAAATGCTTGAGTTTTGGATGCTTTATCTTGATAAGCATGTATAGTTATTTTCACACAATAAGCACATGTTTATCTTAAAAGGTAATTACTGGGGCGCCTGGGTGGCTTAGTCGGTTAAGCGTCCGACTTTCGCTTAGGTCATGATCTCGCGGTTCGTGGGTTCGAGCCCCGCGTCGGGCTCTGTGCTGACTGCCAGCTCAGAGCCTGGAGCCTGTTTCAGTCTGTGACTCCCTCTCTCTCTGACCCTCCCCTGCTCATCCTGTCTCTCTCTCTCTCTCTCCTAGAAATAAAAAAAAAAATAAAATAAAAGGTAATTACTATGTTTGCATTTCATTTCATTTACATGTAGTTGCATGTGTACCATAAAAGATAAAAGGCAGGCTGCTACATTTTAATTACGGTAAGATTTTAAAAATGCTTATGTAGAGTATTTCAGATCGTCATCAAACAACAACAAAACCAAAATATTAGCAGCTAACTTTGCACTCTTCCTTTTGTTTATATACAATTTGAAAATGAACTTAAGCCTTCCCACTTTTTAATTCCCAAGCGAATTCTTGATTCAGCCTGAATTTGTCGAGGCCAGTACCAGTAGTGATGGTAGAAATCTTTTTGAACCTGCAGAATTTTTACTGCTATTAAATATTAGGCTCTCATGCAATAATCTCTAAGGGACTAGCGAGCTTTAGTGACTCCTGGTCATTGGTGCTCCTTTCTTTTCTTTTTTTTTTTTCTTTTTCTAATGTTTTATTTATTTCTGAGAGAGAGAGAGAGAGAGAGACAGCGTGAGCAGGGGAGGGTCAGAGAGAGAGAGAGGGAGACGCAGAATCTGAAGCAGGCTCCAGGCTCTGAGCTGGCTGTCAGCATAGAGCCCTACGTGGGGCTTAAACTCACAAACCGTGAGAACATGACCTGAGCCGAAGTCTGACGCTTAACCGACTGAGCCACCCAGGCTCCCCATGATCCTTTCTTAAAATGCTCATCAGTCACCATTTATTTGCTAAGTGATTTATCCACAGCACAGCAGCTTATTGTGATTGACATCATGGCAGGATGGCTACCACATGCCCAGGTGAATTCTTTTCCATAACGAAGGCTTGAAAAAATAAGTCTTTTCTTTGGAAAAATAAGGACTATCATTATCATTATGACTGTTATTAGATCAGCTATTGGGGTTTGACAAGAAAAGTGGGATTGAATTCTTGGCTTGCTGGGCTCTACTCACAAACCTTTCTTTGTTGTTGTTGTTTTTAAGATTTTAGGGGCTCAAACTCACAACCCTGAAATTAAGAGTCAAATACTCTACCGACTGAGCTGGCCAGGTGCCCCTCATCAACCTTTCTTTAACAACATGTTAATATATAATAGGACCTTTTCATCGGCTGTGTATCTGCAAGAACTCTGATTTCTATCTTCAAGTGAGTTATACCGATCTCCATAGTTAGTACATGGTTTTTCAGCCTGGAAATGAACGTGGCAGGCCTAACCTAATAACACTTTTCAACCAGGATGAGGATACAAATGAACTGTCTGCTGCTGTAATCAGATTGTGTATTATTTTGTTCAGAAATGGGGTTTGAAAATAAAATGTGGCAATAATAATAATCCGTTATGCCGCAGCTATATCGTCCCAAGCGCTTCCCATACATTTATTTAATCCTCCCATGAATCCTGTGTCCCAAGGAATCCAGTTTACCGAACGTAAAATGGATTTTACCAGCTTTCCACGCTTCCCCCACCTCCCAGCCCCTGACCAACAGCATCCCACTCTATTTCTAGGAGTTAAACCTTTTTCCTTCCCTAATGGCCTGTTTGTCTTTGCAGTCAGCTCTGGGATAGTTAGCACTGCACTGCCCCCTTGTGTTTGTGTCTGAATTTACAACCTCAAGATGAGTAAAATACTCTCCCTGCCAGCCGCCCACCCAATCTTTCCTTTTGCACTTCAACGGTGGAGTTTGCCCTCTTGTTTTAAATTTAAATTGAGGTTTTAGAAGGCTCTTAGCAGATAATGGTGGCTTTGTCCACACTGGAACCCTGAATGCTTCCTCTCTTGCACTCAAGATTTTCTCCCCTTCACTGCTCTCACTTAACAGTAGATTGCATAAAAGTGGTCAAAAGACCCCAAAAATAGCCAGTTTCTCAGAGTTCAGATATTTGAATGGGAAACTGCAATATTTATTGAGCTAAGAAGTTGACTGTGTTCTGACAATTCATTTTCATAATTTCTCAATTATGAATTCCCAGTTATAAAGAATTAATCAATGTTAAACAGAGCTCCTGAGAGGAAATACATTTGACAAATGGCCGAACCGATGAAAAAGCCAACTCAAAAGAGTACTTAAAATGACATAACAGGAAAAGAAAAGAAACAGAAATTCTTAAAAATGACAAAAATGCTAAAAGATATAAAAAAAAACCCTCTCTCTCCCCAAAGTAAACCAAAACAACAAATTTCTGTAAAACCAATAACTGAGAAAAATAAGTCTTCTCACCGAACTATTATTTTGACCAAATTGCCCTATGAGCCAATTAATTTCAACCTAATTGCCTTCTTCCAAATCATACTTGGCTAAATTATTTCCAATTTGCATTTGGCCAAAGCCTATGCTATCCTCACAAGCTAATCACTTTAAGGAATTCTGTCATCAAAAGGAGGTTTTTTAAAACTTCTTTTACCCAGCAATGGTATATATTAAAGTTAGGTCTTCCTTTATATATCTTGCATGGTTTTCCAGTCTTTTCATAACCATACAATTGATCCACACAAAAAGCTGGGAGATCATCCTTATTTTACACCCGAGGAAACTGACGTTCAGTGAGGCTAAAAGATTAATGGCAAGGCTAGGATGAGACCCCAGATCTTTTAGGCTCTATGCTGTGGCCGATGGAACCTGGAACAGAGGAATATTCATATTCAGCTCCAATGTACTAACCAGGATTCTGCTGTGGAATCTGAAAAGAAGGAGTTCCTTTTAAGGATAGAGTTGAAAGATCTATCAGTCAACACGTGTGTGTGTGTGTGTGTGTGTGTGTGTGTGTGTGTGTGTGTGTGTGTGCGTGCACATGTTTAGCTCCTACAATGTGACAATATGGAAGACATAGACAAAAAGGATTTTTCACCAATGTTGTCAAATGTGTAATATTCTCAAGTAATCTAGTCTCCAAGTTGTCCAATGTGGTCAAGGAAAGCTAACCCACATTTGCTAATTCATTCATTCAAAAAATATTTAGTGCCTATATTGCATCAGACATCATCCCAGGTGTTGGGGATACAACAGTGAACAACACAAAGTCCTGCCCTCATAGACTCTTCATTCTAGTGAGGCAGTTACTAAATAGGAGAGCACAGTAGGTAGTGGGATAAATTGGGGGGCTCTGGAAGCCACCGTGGCCAATACTCAGGGAAAGGAACATCAGTGAAGGTTCTAGTGATGTGGAAATGTGCCTGTTACATACAGCCTCAAATGAATGAAGTCATGCTTTCTAAACATGTGTTACACCAGCGCATATTTTTGTCATTTCTGGGAATATCAATTTTGTAAAAAGAGTAGGACTAGAAATGGACTCAGTTATTGATTCTTTCATTTATTAGTTGTGTGACCTTAGGTGGGCTACTTAACAGTTTTTACTCCCATTTCATCTGCAAAATGAGAATAATATCTCTACCTATCTCATCTCTACCTCATAGAGCTATGCTGAGAATGAAAAGAAAAGATATGGAGAGCGCTTTACACAGAAATTGACACAAGTTTAAAAATTAATAAATACAGCTGGGTTCTTTTAGTTGATCCACTTATTTGATTGAAACAAAAGAGAATTTACTGCCTTGCATAATTATATCAAACAGTGCCTTAGGACCTAATTTCTCTGTGATTTCAGCTGGATGGGTAATATCTGAATATGAATGAATAGACACTGAGCTCTTAAACATGACACAGTTCCAAGAACTTTGCACGAATTATCAGAGTGAATCTTCACAACACCCAACAAGGTAGGTACTGTAATGACTCCAGTTTACAAACGAGGAAAGGAGGGCCAAGAGAGGTTAATAGCTAGAAAGTGGCAGAACTGGGAATCTAACCAGCTGTCTTACTTCAAGGCCTCTGTGCTTATCCCGTCCACGCACTTCCTGTGAAGACATTTAATGGTGAATAGATGGAGAGGATAAGGAGAGTAGCATTTTTTGACTTGTGAACTACTGATGAGTTCAATGGAAAGTCATGTGTTCACTTCTCATGGTACAGACAGCATCTAACCATCATGTGTTCACTTCTCATGGTACAGACAGCATCTAACCATCATGTGTTCACTTCTCATGGTACAGACAGCATCTAACCATCATGTGTTCACTTCTCATGGTACAGACAGCATCTAACCATCATGTGTTCACTTCTCATGGTACAGACAGCATCTAACCAGCAGTCACAGAGAAAGCAGCTAATAGACATTTGACAAATGAATTAATTCATCGCCTACAATCTCCTTTACTTCTGCATTCTCTAACACTGCTTACTTATTTTAGCTTTTTCATTTGTGAGCTACACACCTGACCCAAGAGTATTAGCCAGTGCTAATACTTATACACACTATGCACACAGTCGTTTCGTTTCTTAAATAAAATTCAAAAGAACTGAAAGTAAGTATCCTTACACATACATGAAGATCAGAGAGGATTTTCTAATAGTGAGGAGGGTCCCTGGAACAAAAGTTTCTGCGTTCTCTGGCGCCCCCTGGTGCTTTGCGGCAGAAACTAACAGGCTGCTGATGCTGGCTGGAGCTGAGGAGGCATGAACCTGAACGTGGATTTGTCTTCTGCATTGTACACACACAGCCTTACAAATCAAACTTTTGTTTTCTTTCTCTGCACGCTATTCTAACCAGTGCCTGTGTCAGGAATCGTAAAATATGTGACCTGGGTTTACCCAGTCCCACTGGCTGTGATCTACTTTATCATCTTGACTTTCCTTCAGCTCCTTTTCCTAGAAACTCACACAGCCTAAGTGTGTGTCACATGTGTTGTCTGGCAAGACTGTTCTCATTGGCCTCTCTCTCTCTCTCTCTCTCTCTCCCCCTCCCTCCCTCCCTTTACCTCTGGCCAATGATCTGAATTCCTTGGAAAGTTAAAGCTGCAGGAAGTTCTCTTTGGAAAAGGTGTGAAGAAGACACACCTGCTCTCCATTCATTTTCCCTTTACTTAAAGGGGCGCTCAAAGCAGCACTGCTTGTCCTTCAGAAGATACTGAAGGACAGAACTTGTGTCGTTGCTAGCAAAATGGGCCTTGTAGCTCTTCATGTCCTCCTGCGCACCGAAGGACCCTTACACACAAGTGCTGGAAATTAACGGAGGTTCAGAAGGTAAATGCAAGTAACAGGTCCTACGTTGCCTTCAATCAAGTGTCCTGCTTCAAATCAGAGGACTCTCGATGCTGGCGAGGATGTGGAGAAACGGGCACCCTCCTACACTGTTGGTGGGAATGTAAACTGGTGCAGCCCCTCTGGAAAACAGTGTGGAGGTTCCTCAGGAAACTAACAATAGAGCTCCCCTATGACCCAGCAATAGCACTGCTAGGAATTTACCCAAGGGATACAGAAATGCTGAGGCATAGGAGCACATGTACCCCAGTGTTCATAGCAGCACTCTCAACAATAGCCAAAACATGGAAAGAGCCTAAGTGTCCATCAATGGACAGATGGATCAAGAAGATGTGGTTTATCTATACCATGGAATACTACATGGCAATGAGAAAGAATGAAATCTGGCCATGTGTAGCAACATGGATGGACCTTGAGGGTGTTCTGCTGAGCGAAATAAGTCAGGCAGAGAAGGACAAATATCACATGTTTGGACGTATAGGAGGATTAGGAAGAACTTAACGGAGGACCGTGGGGGAGAAGAAGGGGGGAAATGGTGGGGGAAAGGGAGAGAGGCAAACCATGAGAGACTCTTGAATGCTGAGAACAAACTGAAGACTGATGGATGTGGGGGGGAGGGGGGAGATGGGCACGGAGGGGGGCACTTGTGGGGATGAGCACTGGGTGTTATATGGAAACCAACTTGACAATAAACTATTTGTAAAAAAAAATTTTTTTTAAGTTTATAAAAATTAAAAACGATAAATATATAATATTTATTTATAAACATTAAAAAAAAGTGTCCTGCTTCAGCAGCTGGAAAATAGGCTCAGACCTTTAAGATTCTTGGACTTAAGCTGGAACCTGCATTATATTTCCATGTAACTGAATAATTAGTGATAAACATATTAAAATTATGAATAATAATGACTGGCTTCCATTTGATGCTTAGTAAAGTGTAATGCATTGCTGATTACTCCTACAGTCTCTCTTAATTTTCACAAGTCCCCTATGAAATAATGTGATGATCTTCATTTTACAGATAGGGAAAGTGAGGTTTAGAGAAGTTACATGCTTGAGAGACACTATAGCTTTGAGAGAATCCATCTGATGTAGTTGTTCAAGCCAGAAGACTGCCGTTCCAATACTGGTGCTCCCTGCCACTTTTTAGCTGGGTAAATATGGCGAGCTGCTTAACCTTTCTGTGCCTCAGTTTCCTTATCTGTAAATTCCTACTTCATAAGGATGTTGTGGGTATTGAATGAATCAATACGTATAAAGTGATTACTGGTACTTGGCACATGGTAAGTATACACTTTATTAAAAGGAGACGTCAAGCTTGGGTTGCTTCGGGCCACTTGTATAGTCTCCTTAAAGTAAAGACTCTTTAACAGTTCTCCTTATGGATATTATCAGGAAATGGATCCTAACAATGTGTCCTGCCATGGTAAATTTCTCCTTTGTGCAGCAGATTCATCTGAGGAGCTTTAAAAACTATAGAATTTGGGGGCGCCTGAGTGACTCAGCTGGTTAAGTGTCTGACTTTGGCTCAGATCATGAGCTCATGGGTTTGTGAGTTTGAGCCCCGAATTGAGCTCTGTACTGACAGCTTAGAGCCTGGAGCCTGCTTTGGATTCTGTCTCTGTCTCTCTCTGCCCCTCCCCTGCTTGTGCTCTGTTTCTACCTCTCTCACAAAAATAAATATTTAAGAAATATTTTTTAAAACTATAGACCTTGATTCAGTAGGTGTGGGGCAAGGCCCAGGCATCTTCATTTTTCTGAAGCTTCAAGAGATATTTCAGTGTAGTCAGCGTTGTGCCCGATTCGCAAGTCCCCAGAGACCACCAAGGAGCCGACACCGATGCAAGTACAAAAGGGTCTTTATTACAAGCTCGAGCAGGGGCTCACCCGCCTACCGGTGTAGTGGCAGCAAGGTGAAGCCCTAAATAATAGCGAGCAGGGTTTTTATGGGGTCAGGGATGGGGGTGTTACAGTGCACACATTGTACATATAGCATCATCACATAAGCACCAATTACAATTGTACAGCAGCACCCATGGTAACAGCTTTGACCATTCAGTATCTGTGAGGTGTTCGTTACTTTTGGTGGGACCCAATCATGACTTTTGAGAATCCTTTGAAAATGACCAATTATGAGGTGAGTTCAAAGGGCCCACGTGGGGTTCAGGCAAGCGGTGAGAAATTGGCTAGTTTGTATAAAATAACTGTCTACAGTTCCCAGCCTTGACTCAGACCATAGGAATGTTTTTTGATTAGCTGATCTGAGGGTGGTCTGAGGATGGCTTTAGCCTTGAACAGTCTGAGGCTTTTCCTGGAACTGGGGCTACGTGCAGCCTGAGGCTGCTCTTAATGGAGGCCTTAATCTCAAAATGACGTTACTTAGGCTCTTCATCAGAATTGCAAGTCACATTCATAGTGCTTAGATTTTTTTTTTTTACAAAGTTTACTAAGTTCTTCCCTGTAATAAGACATTTATTCAGTGCTTGCTATATGCTACACAGTAAGTGCTTTATTCGTCCTTTTATAATCTTTATTTTTGAGGGGGGAGGGACAAAGAGAGGGGGAGAGATGATCTGAAACGGGATCTATGCTGATGTGGAGCTCAAACTCATGAGCCATGAGATCATGACCTGAGCCAAAGTCCGGTGTTCAACTGGCTGAGCCATGCAGATACCCCACTAAGTGCTTTATTCGGATTTCTCATTAACCCCCCAACAAAACCTGCATGAGTTAGGTAATTATTATCATTCACACTTTACAGGAGGAAAAAAACAAGGAAGAGAAAGCCTAAGGAACTTGCTGAAAGTCACTGAGCTAGCTGGTGGCAGAGCCGGGATTTAAAGCCAGGTGCACTAATGCCAAGGCACGTACGCTTAACTACTAGCCTGTACCGCCTTCCCACGTCCTGTCTAATTTGAACTTTGCCTTGAGTCTGTGCAGTGAGCTGCTTTTGCCATCACCCACCCTGTCTGCTTATAGATGAGGAAACTACAACTAAAGACTTGACCAAATATACACAGCTAGTCAGTGTATATACGCTGGGGCTTTCCCCTGGGTCTTATAACTTGAAATCCTATGTTCTTTTATATTGTAGAGAACTTTAAATAACCAAAGATGGTAGTTATTTTATAACGTCTTTCATATGCATTACTTTCTTCTCTTTCCTGCCGCGAATTTCTGGTCCACACCTTCATCCCATAGATTACTCTGGCCAGGGCTTCAAGCACAAGCCTTCTTCTGTCTTTATCCCTTTTCTGCACACTACTTCTGGCTTCATCTTCATCCACTAAATGTAGAGATCATCAAGAAGCTCTCTTTTTAAAACATTTCAAAAATTTCCCCATTTTTACATACTGTATTAAATGCATCCACAATAATGAGTACTAATAAATGTACTAATAGCAATTGAAGTAATATGCCACTATCTTAAAATGAAGAAAATAATTGAATATGCAATGAAAAGAAATCAAGTTAGTAAATTTTAAAACTAAGTAGTAATTACACATGTTAGTTTATCTTATGAGGTCCTCCTGTATAGTCTGGACCCCAACTGCCTCTCCAGTGTCATCTCCCCAACACTCTGACCCATGCTTTTGTCCCTCTGTTTTAGCCAAATTGATTTTTTGACCCCTCAAAACCAGCCACACTTCCACCTACCACGTTCCCACAACATAGATCACTGAGAGAACACACTCCAAAATGCTAGGGAAAGTAAATAATACAACCAATATAGGACAATCAGCTCCTTTAAGAGGAACTATGCTTTCATGGAAAAGATCCTAGAATTGCCGTAGATATTTTGCCAATGATCTGGATATCTAGGTTCTTGTCCTGATTAACTCTGATCCTAGATAAAATATTTAACAGATATGTGACTTAGTTTTCCCACCTCTAAAATGAAAAAAAAAAAAATAGCATGGAGGCAGGAAACACAGGCACATATGCCAGCAGCTCTCTGCTCCCACAACTTTCAAAGGGGAAAAAAATTACTGTCAAGAATATAATAGATAAACTAAATCAGCTACTTCAATTGTTGAATGCAATTAATGGTTACATTTGTTCTGTGATAGGGGAATATTAGAAAATTTTCTGCCAAAACCTACCTCTACCTCTACCCCAACCTGTGCTCAATCACATGTCTCAGTCATACTATATTTATTTATAGATCTGCTTTGCAAAAATAAATTATCCAGTATAGATATTTATGAATAAACGGGATAACAAATGGAGAGGTATGGCCACTGTAGAAGCCATTTAACATCCGTGCTTCCTTCTTTTTGTAATAGTAACCCCTACTTTTCTTGAGGGCTCTACCCTCTACCTCCTTCCCTACTCTCAGACATGTGGGATGAGTTGGCCCTATCCAGGCTTCATTCCCTCAGTTACAGTGATGATCAGGATATAATTGGAATGAAGGAGATACAGTGGGGGACTTCTGCTTACAATTGTGCCCTTTTCTGCTAGACTTGAGTCTGGGAAGATGCACTCAATATCTTGAACGATCCACTCTCCTCATCGCTTCCCCTTGGTCCAGCCCTGAAGAAACCTGGTCTGCACAATGTAAGTCCCCCCAATTTCTAGTTGAGTTCTGCCAATTAGAATTCCCAGCAAGAAATCAAAAGGCAAGAGAAGAGAGAGGTTGGGGTATTATTCCCCCGACTTCTCCTTGGTGGGGTCTCCTTGACTGAAATCACCGCTCCTATGAGACAGTCCTCTCTAAGTTTTAGTAGCTTATCCCCTCCCCAACCTTTGAACGTTTAGACACCACCCATTCAGTACACTGACCCTAGATTACCCACTTTAAGTGCCATTATCCTTCCTATCTTTGACCCTGGGTAAAAGGCTGGAGCTGCTCACAACCTTCAGGTCAGCTTGTGGCATCTAAGAGAAGATCAACATGAAGGAGACCAGAGCTAAGAGAGCTAACGGTACTGAATCCTGGCCCTGCTGGCTGGGGCCTGATTCCAGTTATGCCTGAGGCTGTCACACACACTAATGTTTCAGTTGCATGAGCCAGTATATTTTCTTTTTTGTTTAAAACATTTTGAGTTGGTATTTCAATTGCTTGAAATGGAAAGAGTCTTAATTAAGGTATAACTAAAAATATAGCTCTAAAGTGAAGATGTATGGATCCCCAATCCTAAAGCCTCTCCATTTGACCTAAATGCAGAACTGCCTTCCCATGAGGCCCAATCCTCAGAAGATTCTATTTTCAGGTTTCTCTGAGATTTTGTCTCCCTTACACAAATTGTGTATCCTTACAGAATTCACAGTCTTTACTCAAGCTAACATGTGTGAGTCTCTGTTCCTTGGAGCAAAATGAACATAATAAAATGGCTCCTATTTTACAGATAACAAAGTGGCGGCCAAGATAAATGAAGAAACTTCACTTAAAGGTGATGTCAAACCTTTCTGGACTTAGCAGGTAGGTCTTCTGGCCCAAGATCTTTCTATGCTTCTTTTTTCCTCCTTCCCTTATGCTATTCTTTTCCTATTTACCTTAGTCATTTGTCACCCTGCTGCCCTAGTAGCCTAGGATATGTCACATTATCTCAGGGCCTTGATGCTAGTCAACTGTCAGAGAACAAAAGTCCTGGGTTTGTGCTTCTCTGGGTTTCCATCTCCTTGTGTATACTCATTTGGCATTTAGCATATGCTAACCTATGAAGGTTTGGGGGATGCTTGACAATGTTAACATGTACTTTTATTTAGTCCCCCAAGTATTCATGACCTGCCATGTCAGGCGAGAGTAAATTTATCTGGTGTCTGATTCATCTTGGAAAAATCCAGAGTGCCTAGCACAGTATTTAGTTCATGTTAAATAATCACTCAGTACCCATTGACAAGATTGACTGAAAGGATTTTATGTTATGCAAATACTGGCTAAGCTGCTGAAGCAAAATTATGGTAGCTCCAACATGACTTAAGTTTACTTCTCTCCAGTTGCCCACAGATGGGCAGACAGTCCAGGGTAGGTGAGGGTCTCTGTTCTTTGAAGTCATCTAGGGACTCCGGTTCTCACTTCTTGCTCCGCCACCTTCTAGGGTATTTTTCTCCCCATGATCAGAGCTGGCTCACTAGTACCACATTCACATTCTGGCCTAATGATAGGAGGAAAGGGAAAGTGAAGGGAAAGCAGGTAACTTCCTTATTAAAATGCAATTCAAATATGCACGTATTAGCTCTGCTTGAGGCTCATCAGCTAAAACATTGTCACATGGTCACATTGACTTGCAAGCGATACCAAGAAATATAGAATCTAAATTCACAGCCATGTGGTCAGATATAACTCAGATCCCAATTGCTCAAAGAAAGACAAGGAGCCCTTTGATCATTCAACATCCATGAAATGACTAAAATTAAAAAGCTTATGATACCAAGTGGGTAGGAGAAGAAAATGGCATGTGCACTTTAGTGAATGCTTTGGTCATTCCTCTTGTAGGCATTTACCTAAAAGTAATGAAAACCTATGCCCACAAAATGACTGGTACAGAGTGCTCATAGAAGTCTTATTCATAATAGCCCAAACCAGGAAACAAACCAAATGTCCATCGACAAGAGAATGATGGAACATGTGGGATATTCATGCAGTGGAATGCCACTCGGCAACAGAGGAACAAAGTACTGATACACGAAATAGCCAAGGTTGACTTACCCAATTGGCACAGTAGGCACAGTGCCCAGGTCTATGAGTATATTCTAATTTTTTTAAAATCAGAGGGAAAAAATGAAGTGTCAGGCTGAAGAAAACATTTTATTAATATATAATATGGATATGTTTGTTTTTATAGTAACAGTTATAAAATATAATTTTTTAACTTCATTTTTTATGAAGAAAGGGGCCCATGAAGTTGCAAGGGCCCTTGGAGGTCAAAATGCAGCCCTGTAAACAACAGGGATGAGTCTTAAGAACATTATGTTGAGCAGAAAAAACTTGGGGCACAAAAGAGTATATGCTGAGTAATTTTATTTAATGAAGTTCTGTAACAGACAAAACTAGTCTGTATTAATAGAGGTCAGAAAACGGTTTCTTCTGGGATGGGGAGGGATTGCCTAGAAAGAAGAACGAAGCTGCTTTCCAGGATGACAGAAATGTTCTATATCTTGTTTTAGGTGGGTTACCTCGGTGTATACACAGTTGTCTAAAGTCATGCAACAGAACATTTAGGACCTGGGTATTTTACTGTATAGCAATTATGTCACAACAAAGAAAAGGAAAGAAGGGGAGAATGGACACTGGGGACAATTAATTTCTGCAACAGATTTGATTAATGAACTCTTGAGCAGTGCTAGCAGACAAGATTTTAAATTGCGTTTTAGTGGAAAAGCTTTAGGAACTCAAAGGGAAGGGTGCAAACCTGTGACAGGTCAGTGGGGAATGAATCACTCTGCTTTGTGTCATTTGAGGTCTTTTATTGCAAGCAAGAGAAAGTAGCTCTGCCTAGCTGAAGCAGAAAACAAAATTATTGGAAGAATAACAGAAACTATAAAGAACAGGCTCCGTAAACAGGCAGGAATTAAGGAGGCAAAACACAAGAAAGGATCACACCATCAGCTGTCTGACAGATCAGAGGATGATGCCCTTATCCTGTGCCTTTGTCTCACCCAGTCCAACACTATCTCAGGCTTACACTGCATCTACTTATTACTTCCCCAGAAGTGAAAACCTGGATGGCAGTATCTGCTGAATTGAGTCTGGGTCTCACCTACATATAACAATTCTCAAGGAATTGGGTGAGGAAACACATGGTTCACTTGACTTCTAGAGGGAGAGGTGGGGTCCTGTGTTCCACATACTTTGGAATTTCCAAAAATAGGGATAGCGTTTGAATGCTGGGCAGCCCAAAATAACCAACATTTAGGACACAACGTTTAGGAATCTCTTAAACGTTCCTACCCCTACTTGTGATTTTGATTCCTGTCTGGGACTTCCCAAGATCCAAGGCAGGCCCACTGTAGATTGTTATGTTCTAAACACCACTGACCTGAGAGAGTGAACCACAGGATCAGGTGTAGAAGATCATCCTGGCTCACCAGCTGGGACCTGGGCAGGGAAACCAGTTTTACTGGTAAGCTATGGTGAGAGCGAGAATTACACAAGAGAAATATCTGAAAGGCAGATAGGATGACAGGATTTGGTGATCAATCTGGACTGTGGAAAGGCCAGGAAGCAAGGAGTCAAAAGGGATAGCCCAATTTCTGACTCGAGAGAGGAGGGGTGAGGAATGTGAAAATATATAGGCACAGTGAGACTCAAAAGAGAGGCAAGGAGGAAATCTGTTTAATTTCGGTTCGGGGTAGTTGGATGGGAACGGTTAAGGTTCTGACGTGTTGAATTCGAGACAGAGATGCCCAATACAAACTGATATTACAGATTTTAGAAAGAGACCAGCGAAGGCGAAGGTCAAGTCTGTTGGCTGAGGCCTTGGATAAGGGTGAGCTTAGCCTAAGTGGCGGCACGAAGGTCGGAGAAAGATGCCGGCGATTGCTGACATTTAGGAGGCGGTCTCCAAGCTTCCCACCCAGCCGCGCTGCGCACGTGTTCGAGGCCCGCCCCGCGCCCTCCCCCAGGCCCCGCCCCCTCTGGGCGGGGCGGAGCAGCGGCTCGGCTATGTCACCGGAAGACTCAGTCGGGTAGGCCAGCGCGGGGGCCGCCTGCGACCCTCGCGCACATTTGGGAGGGGCATCCGCCAAATGGGGCGAGGGGACGCGCAACCGCGGGCACCGGGGGGTTCCCTGATGCCAGGGCCCGCGGCGCTAAGCGCGGCGGCGGCAGCACTGCTGGCCGCCTTGTTCCTGCTGCGGCTTGAGGACGCGGGGCCGGGGGCCGGCTCCAGGTAACCCCTCCGTGCTGGGGACCGAGCTAGACCCTTGGAACCGGAGGTACCGGTGGAGAACCACGCCCCTGGGTGCCGTGGCACCTGGGCGCATTCTCCTTAGGGCCCCTTCTGAGCAGTAGATTGCCTTGGGTGCGGGGATGGCCAGGGCGCCACGCCCTGCAGGTGATTCAGCACTTTCCCCTGGGCCCATACCGCGGAGAATAATAATACCTTCTACTAGAACAAATAAGCCGCATTGTTCCCCATGATAAGCAAGGGCCAGCCCTTAAACATCCTAAGACCGCATCTGTCGATGTTATTTCTGTAGCATGGCCAAGACTGAGGCGCTGCCGAAGCTTCGGGAAGACTTCAGGATGCAGAATAAATCTGTCTTTATTCTGGGTGCCAGCGGGGAAGCCGGCAAAGTGCTCTTAAAAGAAATCTTGGAACAGAACCTGTTTTCCAAAGTCACGCTCATTGGCCGGAGAAAGCTCAGCTTCGATGAGGAAGCTTATAAAAACGTGGTGGGTATTTTAGCTGGGACTCAAAAATGTATTTGCAGTGGTTCTGCAGAGTGGACATATTTTTATACCTAAAGGCTGAACATTGCCCCCAGTGGTAGAGTAGAGGTGATCAGAATGTGGCCAAGAATAGTCTGTGAGACCCTTCTCTGGAAGCTTTTGTGTGGATTTAAGCCCAGGTTGGACTTCCTACTCACTGTGTGACCTTGGGCTAAGCCTTTATTTCAATCTAGACTCGTATAAGACAGCCCTGGATTGTAATGGGGGCTGGGGAGACAGAGAAGAGCACATTTTCAGGGCCATTCAAGCTGGGCTCTAGAAGCAGACCTGTAACCCTGGGCAATGTTCTCAACCACTTTGTTTGTTTTGTTTACCTGTCCACTCCATACTAATGTCAGGGAATTGTGAGCAGAGTGTATGGCAATGAAAGGTGCGGTTGTTCACTTATAAGAATTGCCCTCTTAACTTCCCAGGGCTGCAGGCCTAGTGGAATATTCTTTTCACTGTTATGCTTACATGGTTAACCAAATGATATGCCAGATTCCCCTAAATATTTGAAGTCTGAGCTTTGTAGAGATTCCTTTCTTCATTTAAAGGGAGTTGTGAACTGCAGTAAATTATAATGTAATCCTGAGACCCCACAGCTATAGAACTTGGTCACACAGGCTTTACAGGTGAAACATTATAGATAACAAAAGTCTCACAATGTGTTCTTTTTTTCTAAATTTATTTCTGAGAGAGAGACAGCATGAGCAGGGGAAGGTCAGAGAGAGAGGGAGACACAGAATCCAAAACAGACTGCAGGCTCTTAGCTAGCTGTCAGCACAGAGCCCAACGCGGGGCTCGAACCCACGAACTACAAGATCATGACTTGAACTGAAGTCGGACGCCCAACCGACTGAGCCACCCAGGCACCCCACACAATGTGTGTTCTTAACCCCTATATATCCATGGCCAGTCATTTTGCATAGCTCTTACGTCCATCAGGACTTTTTTATTTAAAACGGACATCTTTGCTCAGAGTTAAGTAATAAGTGGTTTTCATAGTCTGGCTTCATGGAGTATCAAATACCTCTGGTAATTAAAAACTGAAATTGAGTTCTGTACTTTGATAAACGGGATCTTTTGGTCAGGCCCTTAATGGAAACATACTTTTCTTCAGCATTGCATGTAGTGCCAGGAAAATCCTTTTGAAGGAGTTGATGGTAGGGAAGGAAAACTACATTTTATTTGAATTCCTGAGTGATGAGAACTTCTCAATCTTTTGTTTTTTTAATCTTTATTTATTTTGAGAGAGAGCATGCACGTGCACACACAAGTTGGGGGGGCAGAGAGAGAAGGGCAGAGGATCCTAGGCAGGCTGACAGTATAGAGCCCTATGTGGGGCTCGAACCCACAAACCAAATCCACAAACGCAAAATCATGACCCAAACTGAAATCTGATGCATAACTGCTTGGGCCACCCAGGAGTCCCTCAATCTTCTTTTTTAGATTTCACAACAAATTTATGAGGTCACATTTGTTAAATTTGAGGGAGCATGAAAATTACTGAGGGTGCTTTTTAAAGGGCATTTTCTGCTTCAGAAGTATTGGTGCAACACCTAGGAATAAGCCTTTCTATCAAAGCATTCACAGGCTGATTCTAACATAGGTGAGAATTGGACTGGAGGAAAGATTATCATTTACATTTTATTGCTGAAAAAACTGAGGCACCTGGTAAATAACTTGGCCAAAATCACAGGCTTAGTAAGTAGCAGGCTCAAGAGTTGAACCTAGGTCTTTGAGATTGCAAATACCATTCCTTGTCCTGACATTCATTATACCTCATTGGTATTCCTTTTGGTAGTATAGACAGGTCTTTTGTTTTTCCAAAGAGAAAATGATAATCGAACTTGACTTCAGACTTCTAGGGATCGCTTATAGTCCAATTATGTGTACTGTGGACATCTAAGTGCATTGTTGATTTTGAGTTCAGATTAATTACTTTTTAGTGGGAGAAAATGAGCTGGCAGATTTTTTTATAACATGATTATGTATTTTCCTCAATTGAATTTCTGTTATTTTACTAAACTCGGTTTGTCTCCCGGCAAAATATCAATTTTTTAAATAGTATCTGTAACGGTCAAGTGGTCATAGGTCTTAAAAACTACCCAGCACCTTGTTAATTCTGTTTCAATTACTAAATGTATCCATGCTTAATGTCTAATGCCCCAATTTTCTGCCACTCTGCACCAATGCTGCTCTGGCTATTCCCGAGGTTTCTTACTAAGTAAAATAAACACTATGTAGAATTGCAATTTTCACACACACATAGGAATCTACCCTGCTAAATAGGCTAACATGGAAAAGATAGAAGGAGACTGGCAGGAGAAAGAGATGCCAGAGCTTACAAAATTTGATGGTAAGTGGGCAGCCTCTTCAGTAATGTTCTGTAATTTATTCCTTAAATCTGGAGGGGTATTTTTCTCTGTCTTTTAATAGCATCAAGTTATATACAGCTATGTCCTTGTCGTCTAGAATCAAGAAGTGGTGGACTTTGAAAAGTTGGATGACTACGCTTCTGCCTTTCAAGGTCATGATGTTGGATTCTGTTGCTTGGGCACCACTAGAAACAAAGCCGGGGCGGTAAGGAAGAAATAGACTCCTTTCCCCTTTCGCTGGCCAGTAACCTCAAAGATTCCTTTCTTGCTTACTCTTTTTCTTTATGTTTGTGGTGCTTAAATGTAAATAGGCTTTTATCATTTAATATTTCATATGCTGCCCTAGCTTTTGCTATTCTTCGGATAGTACTGATAAATTCATCTTTCCTTCAAAGTAATCTTTGAGTTCAGGCCTTCGTGCTGAGAGACATCATAAATATTTACGAGCTCTTGCCTCTTGCAAATATTGCTGTCACTACATCCCCTGACTAAGGCAAACCATTATGTCTGAGTAAAAGTAACTGGCTCATTCTGTTAGCAGTAAACTTTTTTTGTTTTCTTTCTAAATGTTCTAAACTTAAAGCGTTCTCTCTCACATGAATGATTTGCCTCAACCTATTTTCGTGCCAAGCTTTAAACTTCTGATATAGGACTTCACAACAGAGGCACGATTCAGCGAGCCTTTAGTGATGACTCAGCCTTCTGCGATGATTCAACCCCAGTGGTGATTCAGCCTTAACTGACGCAGAAGTGTTCTAATCCATGTTTTATTTTCCTTTTAATGGTATTCTAAATTGCATCGGCCTCTGTCCAGGAGCCATCGTTTGCTACCTAGTTAGAAGTCATTGCTTACTACGTAGATCCTTGGCAAGTGTTAATACCTCTTAATTTATACCCTGACTATAGTTTATCCCTCTGACAGAGGATTGCTGGAGCCAAATGTGTCTAGTAAATATGCAGGACCACAATGCTGCCATGGGGGCGTATCACAGATTTATCAACAGGCCCCATGCACAGAACCATTAGGAGAGTGCATGGTTAAGAACTCTCGGTTTATACCAGCTAAGGAGTTTAGCTCACATGTATTTCTCTGGGCCTGCTGGTAATCCAAAGAATAATTCTATTCATGCTTTCGGTAGTGATGCATTTCCAGGTCTTCTGCAGTTCTGTCATGTCCACTTTGGAACCCGGCTGGGTTTGCGCTCTGTGCCGGGCAGTATGGATTATAGACAGATTTGACTCTCTCGGGAATTGGTGCAGTATGTCTTCTAGAAAGGGTCATGTTCCCGCTCAGTAGCTGGTGCAGTCTTTTCGGGCCCAGGGATGGTCACAAGCAGCATGCCCTCTGAGAGCACTGAAAAACTTTTGTTCTAGCACATTGCAGGTTGAATGGTTTCAAGTGCCAACCTGATTTTGGTGGTGACTCAGCAAAATAGAAAACACTGCATTAGGTATGGAGCAGTTGATATTCATGACAGAAGGCAAATCTCATTTGCCTCAGGAAAAAGTCTAAACTGTTTTGTTGCATTCAAATTGTGTAAAGCAATTTTCATCAGAGGAGCCGGGTGTCTGCCCTATCCAGAATATTTTTTTACATGGAGATGGTTTCCTCCCCTTCCTCCTCCCCCCTTGCACTGTTCCCCCACTCCCCCCAACTCAGGCTACTGGATACGTTTTGTTCTCCAAAATCATTTTTTTTTTTTTAACATTTATTTTTGAGAGACAGAGAGAGACAGAGCATGAACAGGGGAGGGACAGAGAGAGAAAGAGACACAGAATCCGAAGCAGGCTCCAGGCTCTGAGCTAGCAGTCAGCCCAGAGCCCGACCCAGGGCTCAAACCCATGAACCATGAGATCATGACCTGAGCTAAAGTCGGATGCTCAACTGACTGAGCCACTCAGGTGCCCCCAAAATCAGTCTTAAAAGATAAAAGAATTGATGGGTAAACAAGAGAAAAAAATCTAGTAACCCAACTATAATCTCAGAAATTAGTTGGGGTTTAAATGGTTGAAGAGGATAGTGGCAGAAAGGAAGCTGACATTTCCTCCAGAAAGTCTTTTTTTTTTTTTTTTTCCATTTGAAACTAATTTAGATTGGATGTAATATAAAGCTTGGGGGTTGTGATAACTTTAGGTAATTTAAAAGCAATGACAGTTCACCAGTGGCTAGGTAATAGTAGCTGCTGATGGGGGTTGGTGGATTTCCAAGCTCACCCTACCCGGAGTTCTGGGTTGGCAGCCCTCTCTGTAGAAAAAGAGCTCATCAGGTGAATACTGCAAAGCTGATGCAAGCCTAGTGTCATTTGGTAGCTGTTTTGTAACTGGAACACCCCACATTTTTCCTCAGCAATATGACTTTCCATTAGAGAAACTCCAAGAAACTCATAGTTTCTGTCTTATTCATTGTTGACCCTCTCTGAGCGGCCATCTTACCTCCCTGTGATCTTCAGTGTCTGAATTTGTTGAGGCTCTTACAACAAAGTACCATAACCAGGGTGGCTTAAACAACAGAAATGTAGTGTCTCCCAGCTCTGGAGGCCAGAAGTCTGAGAACCAGGTGTTGGCAGGTTTGGTTGCCCTGAGGGCTGTGAGGGAAGGAACTTTTCCAGGCTTCTCTTCTTGACTCATAGATGACCGTCCTCTCTGGGCATCTCTTGAGTTGACGTTTTTCCTGTGTGCATGTGGCTCCGTCCAAGTCGCTCCTTTTTACAATAGTCCAATTAGATTAAGAACCATCCAACCCAGTATAACCTCACCTCAACTCATAATATCAGGAGCCACCCTGTTTCCAAATAAGGTCACATTATGAGGTACTGTAGGATACGACTTCAACATAGGAATTTGGGGGAGAACATTGCAACCCATAAAATTCGGCCTGCCCTGATTTCTCCTGAAACCAGGACTCGGGACAGGCCTGTTAGCTTTGTCAGCTGTTTGGAAAACCGTTTCCTGTGGTCGTGTTAGGTGCTGCTCTTCTTTTTCACCTTCACGAGCCACAGTTGTCTCATCAGGGCAGCGGCTTCCTTACTTGGCGCCAGTCCAGATGTGCTGGATCAGAATCTCTAAGGTTGAAAGCTTGGCACCTTATTTTTAGCAAGCTCCTTGGGAGATTGTGATGCAAGCCAACCTCCCTCTTGTTGGATCCGCATTCGGGAGGCTGCTTTTCTAGGCACTATGGTCCCTAGGTGGCCTTCACCTTACGTTAATACGTAACTTGTGTGCTGGTGAAGGTTGAAATACCCTTTGAAACCCAGATCTATACTGGCCTGGGCTGTGGAGCAAATACAGATGTCACTGAGAATAGCGCTTTCCCCTTATGTGTATTAAGGGGAGGATGGAGTTAGTGAGTGTGAGGTGGTGTAATAACGGTTTCACCTCTTCATTAGTTTCCTTGCAATCCGGGTTCTTAGATTCTGTTGAGTGGACAGTGCCGTTCATGTGATTCATGCAGCCGTTGTAATGTTCATTAGGCATCGTCAGAGCCTCCTGGCTTCTGATTTTAATGATACATTCTTCTAATCCAGGTCGCAGACCACAGACTGTGGCTCACACACAGCCTGCCTGTTTTGGGGCAGCCCATTGAGCTAAGAATGTTTTTATATTTTTAAATGGCTAAAAAATACTTAAAAGGGAAATAATGTGTCATGATGTGAAAGTGTAAGAAATTCACATTTTAGTTCCTATGAATGTAGCGTTCCTGGGACACAGCAGTTCTCATTCCGTAATGTATTCTCTGTGGCTGCTGTTGTGCCATGAAGGCAGAGCTGGGGACCTGTAACCCACGCCTGCAAGGCTGAACATTTTTGCTATCTCATCCTTTACAGGAAAAGCTTGCTGACTCCTGTCGTAATCTGTACTGTTTAATTTGATGTCTAGGAGGCTGCTTGTGAAGTGATAGGGTGCCCGACAATTCGAGGCTCAGGATACTAAATAGCCACAGGCCCTTGGATGTGCTGGGTGGCTCCCATGAGCCAGCACCTCCTCGTCGGTAATAAGAGGGATGTGACCCCTTTAGTCTGCAGAATTCTTTGACTTCTATCACACAGAGAGAAGAACGCCCCAAATGGAATCATTTTGTGAGGACACAGAGATGAACTCCGGAATCTCAGTACCCGTTTGATTTTTATTTTTCTCTCCAGAGCTTTCTCTCTAACCAAGCTCTTGCTTCTGCTGCTCTACATCAAATACAACGATGCCCTCCGGGACACAAACAAATGGGGTTCAGTTTCTTACATTTGTTGTTTGTCAGCATCTCTGTTTTCTAGTCTAACCCTATGCGCTAGATTGCAAAGGGAGTAGAGGAGAAAGAATCAGAAGCAGGAATATGGCTACGTGGTCCCCTTTACAGGATGATAGATCCTCCCTCCGTGGAGAAGGAGACCCCAGAGGTCGAGTCATTGTGGCAGGCTCGTTAGCCATGCCGGTCAGTGCTGATATACTGTGGTAGCACGACTTGTTCTTAAGTCACAGTGTCCCCACTTTTCAAACACGTGTAAAGAAGAGGAGAAGAAATACTTAGTAGCTTTGGATTTTAATTTGATTGAGAGAGTCATTGGAGAATCTGTCTCCCTCGATGTTTGTGGAGCCTATGAAGATATCTCTGCTGAATTGTATTACATTGTGTTTATTCTTTTGAGCAGGTGCTGGGAAAGGAAATTTATGGTGGGAACTTATTTAATCAATTCTTTTTTTCTAGCCTAGAGTAGGGCACACTGACTATGAAATCATAAAGATACTATAACAGAATGGACGTAATGTTCTCCAAAGAGATATCTTTTCTCCTGCCATATGGTTAGGGAAACTAAACACTATTTTTCCGAAAATTGTGTTTCCGGAATATGAAATAGCTTGTTTTAGCTTGTTCCTCCTGTTGTTGTTTTTTATTTGTGCCGTTAGAGCACAAGAAAGGATGTTAATAAGATTTCAAAGATAGCTTCCTTCTATCTCTAAATGGAATCTTCCTCACTCCAGAGAAAATTCATGTGGGTTGGTATCTCTGAGCCTGTCACCAGGATCCATGTTTAAGTTTGGTTTCTAAGTCCTTGAAAGCCGTTGACCTCTTTGCTTTTGAGTTTCATTCACAGCTAAAAGGCCACGCATCGGGGCGGGGGAAGTGAAATTCAAAATTTGTGGGGCTTGGAAAAATGCGTATCTATAATCAGCTTGAGGGCTCAGAGGATTTGTGAAATCATTTTGGATTAACAGCCATTGATTGCTAATAAAACAATCTTTAGCTTTGTCCGGAGAACAGCAATGGAGAAAGGTATGGGCACCTTGTCAACAGGGCCCATTGAGCAGGGATGACGGGCTAAGCGTGGGGGTCTCTGCAGCGGCGTGGGTGCTCGTCCTTCAAGGAGTGGTTGTCAGTTGTTCGTCTGGCCGGTGAAAGGAAGGACGCCAGAGTGTGATGGCTGGGGTGGTATTGATGTGCTTTAGCGGACTAATCAGATTGAAAAAGTCCCATGGCATTTATGTCACTCCAATTTTCATCTAACAATTGGAGACGGCAGCACTCTATTAAGGAGAGGTTGATCCAGAACTAAAGCCAAATAAATTAGGGTCTCAGTTTAATCAAATTATCCCTTTACTGACCCTGGATTAAGCAGGGAGACAGCGTCGGTCCAGGGACTTGTGATTGGCCGAATCTTTCCTTTATTTTTACAGAAGCTGATGGAAGAAAAAGCATTTTAACGGCGACAGCTACGATAACGCTCCCAAGAAATAGTGCTAAAACAGCAGCAATGACAAAAAGGAATTTATTCCATTAGTTAGCTCTGTAATTTCATGTGAATAATGAACCCGTTATTGAAATCAGAGTTTGGGGAGTTGGGGCGAGGGGAAGAAAGAGACGTGGAAGAGGAGCCGAGGGCTTTAGAATTTTTCTGTGTCACTTCGGATTGTCTTTACTGGCACACGTTCAGCACATGTAAAATCCCAGTTCGGAGAGTGGCCCTGAAGAGAACCCCTGCCTCAGGATGAGCTGAGCCGTAAACGCGGTTTGCTTCATCCTGGTGTAAAAGAGCAGCATTGAGAGTTGGAAGGAGCGTGGGTGAGTGTGCTGCGAGGAATGAGTGTGCAGGTGTACAACACAGAAGGAGATGGTGATGATGTGTGGGGACAGAGTGAAGTTCCTGTTGCCTGAGTGAGGCAGAAACACGACACTGCCCTACAGCTAGTGGGGGTAGTTGGAAATATACTGTTGGTGAAGACAAAGGAGGACAGGGTAGGCTTTGGGGGAGGGGCGATGTAGTTCCTGATCTGGGAGTTGGTTGCAGAAGATGTTCCGTTTATGAAAATTCATCAAGCTCTTTATTTACATGTTCACTTTTCTTTTACGATCTATTTCTATACAAAGTTGAAAAAGTTTGCTTGGGCCTGTTGTTTTCAAATTGAAATCTGTATTAGTTTCCTGTGGCTGCTGTAATCAATCGCCTCAAATTTAGTGGCGTAAAACCACATACATTTATCATCTTGCCGTTCTGGAAGTTAGAAATCCGACACGAATTTCGCTGGAATAAAATCAAGGTGTTGACAGGGCTGTGTTCCCTTCTGGAGGCTCTGGGGACCAATCCATTTCTTGACCTTTTCCAGTTTCTAGAATCTGCCAGAGTGCAGCCTCCATCCTCAGGGCCGGCAACTGGGGACTGAATGCTCCTCACACTTTCCTGCTCCCTTTTTGCACCTCTGAGGACTTTTGTGATTACATTGGGCCCAGTTGGATAATACAGAATAATCTTATTTTAAGGTCAGCTGATTAGCAACCTTAATTCCACCTGCAGCCTGAATTCCCCTCTGCCGTGTAACCTAATCTATTCAAAAAGGTATGGGGATCAGGAAGGGACATCTTTGAGGGGCCGTTATTCTGCCCGTCCCAGTTATGAATTAGTCATTGTCATTGGCTAGAGGCAGTGTGAGATAAGAAGGAAGATGGGTACGATGGAGATACCACTCAGAGTCCAAAATTCGCATTCTGCTGTCAGCTTTCTCAGCCAGAAGCTCACCAGACTGGCCCTTGTTTTCACATCTCCATGATGACGGGGTTGGACGTGATGCTTCCTGAAGTACAAGACAAACATTTCCTTACGAAATAAAACATTTAGGGTCCATAAGGACTACAGGGCAAAATTATTTATTTATTTATTTATTTATTTAAAAAAAAAATTTTTTTTTAACGTTTTTATTTATTTCTAGGAGAGAGAGAGAGAGAGACAGCGTGAGCAGGGGAGGGTCAGAGAGAGAGGGAGTCACAGACTGAAACAGGCTCCAGGCTCTGAGCTGGCAGTGAGCACAGAGCCCGATGTGGGGCTCGAACCCACGAACCGGGAGATCATGACCTACGCGAAAGTCGGACGCTTAACAGACTAAGCCACCCAGGCGCCCCAGGGCAAAATTTTTTTGAACAAAAAATCACGAAGATGGTAATGTAGTCTTTGAGAATTGAAATTGTCGTCACAGGAAACCTCATTATAGAGTTATGGGTATTTATGAACTTCAGCTTCACTAGGTTGTAGTCTCCTCTCCAGCTGTGTGGAGTTCGAGGATGCTAGCATTGGTGGTGGTGCTGAGCAGCTGTTACTTCATGGAATTCCCTTTCTGGGTACAGGCATGTGTCCTTCCATCGGGCCCTGGAAATGAGTTTACACTGTGTTGTTTACACCATGCTTTCCCTTCCTCCTTCATTGCCACTTAGTCCTTTTTTTTTTTCCTCTCTCTCTCTAATTGGCTTTGCCTTTTCTCTGCTTTCGTTGGACTTTTATTCATTCATTCAGATATTTTTAGAGTACCTCTCGTGTGCCAGGCATAAACTGATGCTGAGATAGGAATTAAGAAGAAAGACCCTATCTCTGCCCTCACCAGACTGAGTCTAGACCAGGGGCCCTCAAACCTTCCTGATCATATATCTGTCAGGAAAACAATTTGAGGATTCACTATTTATTGATATATAAAGTATGATGTAAAACATACACAAAAACTGGAAATTAAATAGGCTTCGTTCTGGTAGTGCCTGGCTAGTGCTCTCGGCTGTGCACGAGACCCTGCACGTTAGAGCTGACACAGATACAATAGAGAAAAGAGAGAGAGGGTTGTAAGCTTGTAAAGTTATTGAAAGACAGAGAAACGTGTGACTTAAAGCAGTTTCTCATCCTGACTTTATTGTTCCTTATGCTCCTTGCACATTTGTTAGGTGTCTGTGTTTCCACGTCACCATCCTTATTTTCTCGCTGGCCTTGCTGTGAAAGCTGGTCCATCTATCCTGAGGCTCATACTTGGAGCCTTTCCCAGGGTCTATGCTTGGATGCATTTTATTTAGATCTCCAGTCCCCCGCAGGCCTCCTGGCCCGCCACCCAACCTGAATAGCAATCTTTAAGGTGAACTCACAGCTTTTTGGAAATAACGTCCATCCTTTTCGCCCTCAGGAAGGATTTGTTCGCGTCGATCGAGATTATGTCCTCAAGTCTGCGGAGCTGGCAAAAGCTGGAGGCTGCAAACATTTTAACTTGCTGTCCTCTAAAGGAGCTGATAAGTCAAGCAATTTTTTATATCTGCAAGTTAAGGTTTGTGCACATTTCTGTCTTTCATATATTTCGGAGAACCCTGGCTAATTGGGAATCCTAAATAATGTAACATGCTAAATAATACAGAAAGGCATGAAGTGGATTATATTCACGTTTTTTTAAAATAATTACAGGGACTGTATTTTGCAGGGATATGTTTAGTAAACAGGAGTGAGTTGAAAGATAATCCCCAGTACCTTTCCCCCTGCTGATTATCTAGTAATTATGAAATAAGATGTGGCAGCTCTGGTTCTTGAATACCAGTGTGGAATGTTATGTCAGAAGAGATGTGGAGGCAGCAACTCTTAACCTTTTCCTGAGTAGATGATATTTCGTTATTGGGTATGGCTCTTGCCCCTAAGGTATCTCTAATTGGCTTATTTGGAGATACCCAAGGCTAGCCCCAAGTTTGGTAAGTTGAGAGAAGGTCTCTCAGGACCCACCATATAGTTACACTCAAAGCTACGACGTATTACAGTGAAAGGATAGAAAGCAAAGGCAATCAACAGGGAAGGATGCATGCAGTGAAGTCCAGGGTAAAGAGGCTCAAGCTTCCAAGAGTCCTCTCTCAGTAGAGTTACACAGGCTTAATTTCACCAGCAATGTGTGTTGAGAATACAAGAGAAATTTGGCGGAGCCCAGGATTTCAGGGTTTTTATGGGGTCAGTCACGTTGGCATACTCTGAGCCTGGAAAAAATTATAAGCTTCCAGGAGGCAGCCAAGTGTTCAGCATAAACCACATTGTTCGTACAGTTTAGGCACTGTAAACTAGCCTGCCAGTTAGGTAATGATGGGGCCATTCCTGACACCCAAGTTCCCAGACACAAGCCAAAGGTCAAGCTTGCAAGCGGGCCTTTCTAAGATAGAGTCTCAGCTTGCTACTTTAACTCTCTTATGCACGCTGCTAAGAGAGACAAAACACACCTTTGTAAAAGCTAAGAGATTTGTTCACATAAACACTTGTATATGGATGTTCACAGAAGCATGACTCATAATAGCTGAAGTGTTAACAACCCAAATGTCCATCAGCTGATGAATGGATGAATAAAATATTCATATTTTATACCAACAAAAGAATATTATTCAGCCATTAAAAGGCATGACACATGTTATAACATGGGTGAACCTTGAAAACACCATGAAGTGCTTGTCACAAAAGACGACAACTTGTATGATTCCATTTACATGAAATACTCAGAATCTACAGAGACAGAAAGATTAGTGGTTGGACAGGGCTTGGGGGGAGGGGATGGGAGTGAATGCTGGTTGGTGTGGGGTGTTTTGGGGGGGAAGGTGATGAAATAATTCTAAACTTAGATGGTGGTGAAGGTGGCAGAGCTCTATATATATACTAAAAAACATTAATTTTACAAAAGTGTTTAGCAAAGCTACCCAAGATTGTGCGATGCATCAGGTTAGGTGCCAAGTGAATGGTATGAACAGTCCAAGAAAGAGGAGAATTATTCATGCCACTGACTTCACACAGCCTTTAGATGTCCCTGTGGCCTGAGCTTCTCTAGCATTTCTGTCCATAGAGATGTCTGGCATGAGAATTCAGTTTGTTAAACAAATTTAATTGAAAGCCATCATGTAGATGTAACCTCACAGTCTCCTGAAATTTGATGGGATTTTTGAGGTAGACAGTAATATAGAGGATCTTCTGACCCACTGGAACTCTCTGGAAACCAAAAACAGGTTGATGTCCATCAGCCTGCAACATTAACCCTAGACCAAGGGGAGGTTATTCATTGATGGCTGAACTCCTAACATGTTCCTTACTCTGGATCTATTTTAAAATCAGTCACATGAGAGGCCGGACTGACTATGCAGCCACCTCTCTTCAGTATGTCTTTTTGACATCTAGAGATCAGGATTACATGAGCTCTTCCTTAACTTCCCAGAATCTAAAATTCTAGATAAGGAAATTTATAACTATTGGACCTGCAGAAGCAGATTATCTTCAAAACCCCCGAGTTATTACCTCTTAAGCATTATGATAAATTTGTCTTCTTGATTAAATGTTAAAATTTGTTTTTTATTAACAGGGAGAAGTGGAAGCTAGGGTAGAAGAATTAGAATTTGAACGGTACTCTGTGTTTAGGCCCGGGTAAGCATTCATACTGTCCAGGAGTATGCCGCTGTTCATTATTCTTTAGAAGTTAGTTTGTCTTTTGAAGAGGCTGACAACTAAGCTCCCTAAGTTATGAGAGAAGTTAGCTGGAGATGGATTGCTTCTCTAAAGAACATACCTTTGGCTTTGGAGGAAAAGATGGACAGTTTGGTGGTGCTAGGCTCAGAGTAGTCTGGAATTTCCTGGGTAGCTTTTGCTGCCTTTAGAAAAAAAAAAATCCTCGTTATTCACCAAATAAAATCTTTTACCCATTGTATTCACCTGTTTAGGCTGCTATAACAGAATAACACTGCAGACTGGAAGGCTTAAGCAACAGAAATTTATTTTCTCACAATTCTGGAAGCTAGAAGTGCAAAATCAAATTGCCATCAGAGTTAGTATCTGGTGAGGCCTCTCTTCCTGGTTTGTAGATGGCCTGGCATGGTCTTTCCCTTGTGTGCAGATGATGAGATCTCTGATATTTCTCCCTCTTCTGTAAGGATACCAGTCCTATCAGATCAGGGTCCTATCCTTACGACCTAATTTAACCTTAGTTACCCTCATGAATGCACTGCTTTCAAATACAACCACGTTGGGGGGTTAGAGCTTCAACCTGAATTTGGGGGAGGGCGAGGGCTTCATTCAGTTCATAACACCCTCTATGGTCTAAATACAATAAACCATCTCTTCCTCTGCTTTTCTTTTTCTCTTTAGAGTTCTATTGTGTGATAGGCAAGAATCTCGTCCAGGTGAATGGTTGGTTAGGAAGTTCTTTGGCTCCTTACCAGAATCTTGGGCCAGTGGGCACTCTGTGCCGGTGACGACTGTGGTCAGGGCAATGCTCAACAACGCAGTGAGCCCAAGTGGCAAGAAGAAGGAACTGCTGGAAAATAAGGCCATCCGAGACCTGGGAAAAGCCGATTAACTCTCTCAAGCCGTGACCACACTGGAGAAATGCTTCCCTCTGTAAAACTCAGCGCTCACTACCTAATTGTTACTTTCAGGGTCTAAAAAAAAGTCAGTGCATTTTAGCTGTGGTTCACTATTCTCAGCTGCCCAGATCCAATAAAAAATTACTGTGTTCTGCATCAGCAGTGCAGAGCCTGCTTGTACGTATATATTCATCACCCAGGGAGCTTTTCAAAAATAGATTCATAGGCTCTACCTCAAACTCTGAATCAGAATCTTCAGGGGTGAGCACAGGAATCTGTTGTTTTGTTCAAGCTTCCTATAGTGATTGTGGTGCCACTGATGGGGTGGCCTGCTTTGAAAGGCTTGTCTGCAGTAGCAGTGGTACAAACCTTTCGTATTTTGCAGATGAGTTCTGTTCTAAAATTGTCATTTGTGTTCCTTAGTTACCTGGTGCTGACTGCCGTGTTTGTGTGAATGAACATTGTGCCTTATTACTTCTTTAGAATATGTAATAAAAGTTATCATATAACTGGGCTTGTATAATCATGGGAGAATTAAATATAGGAAGAAAAATAAATGGACAAGTCCTGGGTGCCTCTTACACTGTCAGAAAATGTCCAAGTATCAGTGGTAATATGTAGCATTGTGGCCAGTGGGATGGTATAATAGAGCTTAGGATTTATCAAGTGCCAGCCTTTAAATATGCTATGCATCTTGTAACCCTTCAATAATCCTTATAATCTTAATAGGTTTGACTATCATCTCCTATCTCAGATGGAGAAACTGAGCCTCCCTGTGGTTAAGTGTCTTGCCCAAGTGTCCTAAGCTAAAGACCCAAAGTTAGGAAATGGCAGAGCCAGGATTCTAACCCAAGTCTGCCTGACCTCATAGCTTGTATTTTTAACCACTCTGTAAAAGCCTCCAGTATCTGTATGTTTCCAGCAAGTTCCATTAATTGTGACTGGATTAGTACATGCTATGGATGAATAAAATTGAAGTATGTGGTTTCTTTTATAGGGTCTAGGATCCCTGTAGTAATTAACCATAAAATGCTCATATAGCTAGTAGAAGTGTATGTCAAGGTGTCACACTTTAAAAACTATGGAAAAGGAAGGAAAGATGCAGAAGGAAGGGTTCAAGTCAAGAGGAGCACACACTGTTAATTTCCATCTAGGAACAAAGGATAGTGATGAAACCTGTCTTAACTTCTGTGCTGAGGTTAAATCAAACAGTGATTTGAGTGATTCCATTTTTACAGGGTCTAGGAGATGCCAGGGACATTCCAAGCTTCAGTGAACACCAGAGCATAAAGGCCATCCCCTTTAATTGGGAGTGTGTATCTGTAGAACAGATTGGACATTCCCATTCTCAATCACCGAGGAAAGAGACAGATGTCAGGATGCGGTAGGGTCTTAGGATGTGGGGAGAGAGCCTCTTCCTCCTGCGAGGCAGGGTCCCTTTGGGGCTGGACTCTGGAGAGCCTGTGCTTTGGGTGACAACAAGCGTGGGCTCCAAGAAGGGAGGCATGAAATGAGGGGACCCTATGAGGATATACTGCGGCCTGTGGGAAACTTAATATTTGATCGATCCTGTCCTCTAGGAGAGGAATACATTCAGAAGGGTTTAGCAATACAGGGCATCATTTTCATTCAGCAAATTTACGGAGTACCTAGTAGGCGTTAGGCCGTGTTTATATGCCAGAGAAATGAACGCAAAGAGACAAGGCTTTTACCCTCATACAGAATGCTGGGGGTATGACCCCCCCCCCAAAAAAAAACCCCACCAAAACAAAGCAAATGGTAGGTATAAGAAAGAAACTAAGTGGGGGCTGCTGGAATGGCAATGGAAACTTCTTTAGAGATGCTGGTTTGTATTTGTAGAGCATTCTTAGCAAAGGCCTAATTAGCTCTAAATCAGAGGCTGGAGGGGTGGGACCCAGGGTGAAGGGATGAGTTGAGATGACAGGCAGACAGGATTGCGCAGAGCCCAGAGCAAGGTAGTGCATTTAGTGGGATAAACATGCGAGGCTCTGGGACTAGAAGCTTGAGACAATTACCTACTGAAATTACTGCAAGTCAACTTCCTCCTAACAAAGCATTCTGTGGTTTGAGTACATGCTCGGAAGGGAGAAAACGGCATGAGGAAGGAGAACGTTTCTGTTCCTCCCACATAGCGGCCACAACATTACTTTCTAAACGTACGGAAGAGCATCACTCCGTCGGTTAACCGAACGGATCAACTGCTGCCCGTTGTTCAGGACGAAGGTAACACTTCTGTCTAAGCACTTTACATGTACTAAGTCATTTTATCCTTACAGTAGCTCTGGGGCTAGGGCAGCCATTGTCCCCGTTTTGTAATTGAGGAAGTGGCGGCGCGGCGGTGAGAGGTCTTGATCTTGCTCAAAACCACAGCAACAAAGTGACAGAAGTAGGATTCAGACGGAGTAGGTCAGCTGCGGAGTCTCTGCTCTCATTTAACCACTGCGCTTTAAAGACTAACATCCTTAACTCGGGGCGCCAGGCTTTGGTCCCTATGTAGGCTCCAGTACTCTCCCGCGGCCTCCCGCGGCTCCCTGTCTCCACCCGCTGCACCCCAACGGGATCAGAAGCTCAGGAAGCGTGGAGACCCAGGCTCTTGCCTGCGCTTTGCCTCCTCCGCCACCAGAAGGCGCCCCAAGCGGGCCGCTCCTCCACTAACAGCTCATTCCTAAAATAAGCGACGCACAGAGGGAGCGGTGCCCACTGCAAAACCGCTGCGGCGTCTCTCCGCCTCTGGGCTCGGGGGCGCGAGTTGAGAACCTCCCGCTAAGACCTGCCGCAGCGCGAGGAGGAGACAAAAGTCACGTCAACGCCTACGACGTTCCCTCCCCGCTTCAGCGCTTACTCTGCTCGCGCTACGTCAATCCGGCGGCTGGAGGAGGCCGAGCCTGGGCTTTCGCCCCGCCCACCCGCCTCACGTGACCGACAACAGCGGCCTCGGGGCCGGAAGCGCTCCCAAACCCACGCGCGCGCTCCCGCGTTTCTAGGCGACCCCTGAGCCTTCCCAACCCTGGGCCCTGCCGCGCGCTGGCGCTCGTTCCCGGGATTCCGGGCCCGAAGAGCTCGGGAGCGGCTGCGCGCGCGCTGCGCAGCCCGGTCCCCGCCCCCAGGCGCGCGGGGTTCCGGGGAAATACCGCCATGTGCTCGTTAGCGCCGGGCGCAGCGGGTGGGTATCCCTGGCCCCTTAGCACCCGGCTCGCCCAGCTCGCAGGCCGCGCCGCCGCGGGGCGGGAGAGACACCCGCCTGTCCCGCTGCGTCCCCTGGACGCGGGGCCGGACGGTGGGGCCTGGCCAGGAGGGTGAAGGAGATGCGCTGGCCGGGGCCGCGGGGAGCGGGGCGGGGACCGCGCACCCCCGCCGCTGCTCCGCGTGTGCCCGGCTCGCCCCGGTGTCCGTCTCGGGCAGGGCTAATCGTTTGCGTGTACTAGGCGGCCGGGGCACTGTGGAGGACGAGGACGACCCGCCAGAACTGTCCGACAGCGGTGACGAGGCCGCCTGGGAAGATGAGGACGATGCCGATCTCCCCCACGACAAGCAGCAGACTCCCTGCCTGTTCTGTGACAGGTTCGTCCCGCCCAGTGCCAGGCGCCACCCCCAGGGTGCCGGGCCCTGTGGGTACGTGTGGTCCGCAGTCAAGCCCGAGCGGCCCGCCCTCGAATCCTTGAACCAGTGGTGTGGAGTGATGGTTTGTTAAGGCAGAAGCCCAGTGGCTATAGAGGGAAAGCCGTGAACTGGAAGCCAGGTTATACTAGTTCTCTTCGACAGGCCTCAGTTTCCCCTTGTGTGAAATGAGAGGGTTTGGGACTGAATCTATGGTTCCCAAATCTAGTTGTGCAGCCTTGTCACCTGAGACTTAAAGACTGAACTCTGCACCACACCCCTTCTAAATCAGTCATGGAGTCTAGGAATTTCCTATTTTTATAAAGACATTTTCTGAGGTTATTCTAAAGAGTAACATGTCTGGGAGTCACTAAACTGGATAACCCCTCGGGACCCTTCCAGCTTTACCACTCTATAATTCATTAATAAGTAGAGAACTTCTCAAGTGACAGCATTATTTCCATTTTGAACCATCTGAAGAATCATGTTTCTTAGGAAGGGGCTCCCCACCTATCGAAGAGAAAGGAATCGATGCATTTTTCACTTAGTGAAAAAGACACTGCAGTATCAACTTGTTCGAGGTCACAATGCTGTCGTTTGTCTCATATCCAAATCCTTATTCTTTGCACTTAAAATTCTGCCTGTTCATCTCAGTAAGCTTTGACTTTGGCTGACTTTCTGGGCAAGTGGGTAAGAAAGAGACCTGCTTGGCACTGGCCAGCGTTACTTTAATAAACGTTTGCCAGTTTCCCATAAATCTGGGCATGGCGCCAGTTGGTGGTGTATTAGCTCCTCTTGATTCATCATGTAGTCTCACATGTAGCCTCCTTTGCATAGGTACAGAATGTTTACATATACTTTAGTTGTCATAAAATAATTTGAATTGAGCATCAGGGTTGTACTTCTCTGTGATGGGCTGTACAAGCACAGCAAGGTAAACATTTGTTGAAAACTAACTGCTGCATTTGTGCCAGGCACTTAGATGAATGCAGCTTCTCTGCTGTATATTCCTGTCTCAGGTGTCCTTCGGTTTTGCAGGTCACAGAATAAAGAGGTCTGATCCTCACAATGTCCGTAACACCAGTACTTTCAGAACACTACAAGATTACCTCTGAAATATGGCGCTTTGGGAATACGCCAGCTGTAAAAATTACATTTTATGCTTTGTTTCTAAAAGCAGTCTGAGGTGTTGTAGTTCAAAGCCTCTGGAAGCAGCACTGACGGAGAGAAGAATCTTCTGTAGGGAATTTTCATGACTTGAGGGAAATAGACTCTATCAAAGGGAGTTCTCTTCCTTAAAAGCCTTTTGATAATCTCAGTGCCATTATTTGGCAAATAAATTAACTTTGACGTTTAAAAGGTTGTTTGGGGTATAAAATGAGACTCAGAAGTACTAATTCCCTGTAGTAGTGCTGGGTTCCTCTCATGTACAGATATGTTTGTTTCTTCTTAGTTGTATGTAAAACTAGAAACCAGCAGAAGGGGTTAGTGTATATTTAACATGAAATCCATATTTAGACTTTTGAGGGGACTATTTCATATAGCTATTATTTGATTTTTCAGGTTATTTACATCTGCTGAAGAAACATTTTCACATTGTAAGTCTGAGCATCAATTTAATATTGGTAACATGGTCCATAAACATGGTGAGTATGTTTTAGAATAAAGACAGTTTTTGTTGTGAAATTTATGTTCAAACTCTGTATTCTTCCAGAACTTTCCTTTCCTCTGCAAGTTCAGTATAGTGAAAAATATAGGAGCAGCCTGTCTAATGAAGTTTTTTTTGAAAGTGGCCTTTGAAAAAGGACTAATTATAAGTCATTCTTCTAGATGAGATTCACTGTATTTAAGGTTATATTGACTTCACAACCAAAAAGGAAAAAACAACATTGGCACGTGATTGCATTTTTATTGTATTAGAATTACGGAGAGCAAGGACAGAGGTGGAGTGTGGAAGAAGAGGTAGTCGTTATGAAAAAGGACAGCTTACCAGGTCAAAGCATAACATGAACTTCAGGGCATACAAAGTTGAGTTTGGTAAGAGTATAGAAAAAGAAGTGATTAGGTTAAGGTGGTGAGCAAAATATTTAGATGATGATTGTTTTGAAACTTGAATTTACACATACTCCCTTTTTTTGTTGTTAATTTTTATTTATTTTTGAGAGAGACAGAGCATGAACATGAGCAGGGGGAGGGGCAGAGAGAGAAGGAGACACAGAATTTGAAACAGGCTCCAGGCTCTGAGCTGTCAGCACAGAGCTCAACGCGGGGCTTGAACCCACAAACTAGAAGATCATGTCCTTAGCCGAAGTCAGATGCTTAACCGACTGAGCCATCCAGGCACCCCGTCACATACTTCCCTTATAGCTAAAGTCTACTTCTTTAAATGGATGCAGAAGAGCTACACTATTCCACTAAAATTAAATACAGAATTGTTTTTTTAGTCCTTGTGTTTACTATCAACTAGAAAAGACATTAAAGGTGATACGTTTATAAATCATAAATTCAACTGCACCTGCTTTTGTAAGACATAAATGACTTATTCATTTTTTTTATGTGCCATTTTATAATGTTTATTTATTTGAGAGAGTAAGAGAGCATGTGCTACGAGTAGGGAAAGGACAGAGAGTGAGGGAGAGAGAATCCCAAGCAGGCTCTGTGCCATCAGTGCATCCCTTTAGTGCATTTTTTTTAGTGCATTTTTAAACTGAATTGGAATCATACTTTAAATATAGTTTTGAGGTATGCCTGGGTGGCTCATTTGGTTAAGCGTCTGACTTCACCTCAAGTTCATGAGCTTGAGCCCCAAACTGGACTCTGCACTGAGAGCTCAGACCTTGGAACCTGCTTTAGATTCTGTGTCTCCCTCTCTCTCTCTGTTCCTCTCCTGTTTGTGTGCTTGCTTTCTCTCTCAAAAATAAATAAATTTTTAAAATATAATTTTGTAATTTTTTTCATTTAATAGAGGTTTTTGAATGCCATTATCCATATAAAATCTTTTAAACGCTGTTATATTTCTCATAACAACATTATTCCTGACAAATAATACCCAGTTGGTTGGATATTCTATTGCTTTTCCTTTTTTTAAATCCTGCTTCATTTCTGGAAAGAAGAGAAACAGAGAACAAGCCTCATTGTTTTTTAACTTACATCATTTAACTTAACGTAAAAGCTATTTCACTTTGTATACTCTGTATCTTGAAGGAGGCTCCAGGCTCTGAGCTAGCTGTCAGCACAGAGCCCAAGGCGGGGCTCAAACCCATCAATTGTAAGATCATGACCTGAGCCAAAGTTGGATGCTTAACCGACTGAGCCACCCAGGCGCCCCTGTATACTCCATATCTTTGCAAAATTATAATTTGGTAGGCACCTAAAAATAGGGGGTTTAAAACTTCTGGCTCTATTATCAGCTGCCAAATACTTGTTAAAATCTACAACCAAATTTTTCTGATTTGTGTTGTTCTTACAAATGAGGATTTGAATTCTAAAAATTTCCTACTTTTTAGAAATGCAAGAACAACATTAAAAATTGTCATCCATGTGACTGATTCTTAAATATTCAGAAGTATTAAAGTTACTATTTCTAGATCTTAAGAAATTCAAAACAATATAAGTTGTAGTTTAGAGGACAGAAATATTTTATTATCTAACCTCTCTAGAACAGGTCAGTTTAGCAAAACTCTTACATTAAAATAGTTGAGTTATTATTTTTTCTTTCTTTTTAGGACTGGAATTTTATGGATACATTAAACTAATAAATTTTATTAGACTTAAGGTAAGTTGGTAGCTTAATTTATAATTTTGTTTGGAGACTGAAGAAATACCATGGGGACCAATGATGCACTGATTTTAGAAAAATACAAAGAACTGCTAAATGAAGAACTGGTTTAGATTTTAGCATCATATTGGGGGAATCATGGACATTAGGAACTAGTACAACATGGAGCACCAAGTAAATGAATATACACCATGCTTCGTAAGATGTCATTTTTAACTGTTTCTAGGAGGTCAATCGATGTTATGTGAAAAAGTAATACAGTGTCCAGTAATGGGAAATATTGATATACAGTATTTCTCTAAAATCAGAAAGAATTTGTAGTGTGATTTCAAGCATTGTGGTTGTCTTTTCTATTTTTCAAATACTTTGTCCTTTTTTCTATTCAAATGAATGTTTTATGTTGCCACTTCCTCCAAATCCAAACAATATTGAATCCAGCATTGAAGCCATGTTGCATATTAATGTAAGCAGTCATCCGGTCAAGTTAGTGAAATGACAGGTGAACAGAGACTCCTTAGAGGTTTTATGTAACGTAGACATGGTTCCTTTTTTTATTTAATTTTCCTGGTTTTTACTAGGGGGCTTTTGTGATTATATACAATGAAAAAACATGCAATTAATTTTACATCCAGAATCCTACAGTTGAGTATATGAATTCCATATACAATCCAGTGCCTTGGGAGAAGGAAGAGTATTTGAAGCCAGTATTAGAAGATGACCTATTACTTCAATTTGGTAAGATGAACTCACAGTATCTATTTAACGTAGGGTCATTTTTAATAGCAAAATGGTGGTTAAAAGTGTTCTAGGAAAATATATTCCCTCCTTAATTCTCCAAAGACTAGTTGGTTTCAGTGGGAAGGTTAAATTTAAGAACTGCCAGTCACACTGATCATTACCAGAGAGTAATTTAGAGATACGAGCTTGTTTAAACATTGTGTACACGATGTTCTGAAACACAGGGGGACTTGAGAGAATAATTTTTAGTTGTAGACTACTTTTTAGTCTGCTGCCATTGACTAAAATTTTAATTTAGTTCACTAAAATGAATTACACTTTAATTTATTTTAAGTTAACTATAATTTTAAAATCTACTGATTCAAAATAATTTTAAAGTAGATTTAATAATATCTGCTGCTTTTGTCTGACATATTTAAGTCTGATAATTGACTTTTCTTAAGATATCCAGTTTCCTGAGATTTTGTTTGGAGGCAGAACAGATGCCACCCCAGTTTCCATGAGCTTACACCACCTCTGCGGCCTTCCTCGGGGCAGAGCCACTCTCATCTCCTGACTGGAGCTTTCTTACTTAGTTACTTGCTCTGTGCTTGGGCCATTCCTTATTGAACATGGATCTTACGAAAAGTCTGCCGGCTTCTTATAGATACTTTAATGTTCTTACTTAACCAGGGTTAATGATTTCTGTTATTTCCCCTTATTTGTATTTTCTTCTTTGTTTCTTGTGTCAGTAAGGTAAGGTAGAGGGTTTGCTCTTTTCAGACCAGTAAGTCCATTCTAAACAGACATATACCTTCACATATAGTAGTTTGACAATGTGTAATTGAGCAGTTCTCTGATTAGTGAGAACTGTGGGAAACTACTCATTTCCTTGAGTAGTACCACCGTTAGGTTGTGTGGTGGTGCAGTTTGGCAGTGAGGACCTTAATGTAGGAGTCAGGAACTATGTGACCCTGGAGAGAGCTTTCTGTTATTCAGTCGTCATCCATAAAATGAAGAACCCAGGCCAGATTTCTGATATTCTTTCTAGCTCTAAAATTTGGTGAGTCCCAGATTGATTCCTTCCTGTTTTTACAAATTCTCTTTAATCTCATTTCTCCCCAGAGTGGCCAAAGTGATGTCTTTGATAAATGACAAAGTGCCCACTAAGTGCTCCTCATTACTTCCTAAACTCAAAATCATTCATGGATCTCTCACAGGATGAAAGTAGTATGTTAAATGCTTTAGAAACATGAATAAGTGAATCCTTCCCATAGGGAGCCCACAATCTTATAATAGTGAAAGTGTTTTGTTTTTAAATGTCTGGCATTTATTGTAATATAGATCAAATATTATAAGGTCAAATGTGGGAAGTTTCATGAGAAGTAGAAAAGTAGTATAGTTCAGAAGAGGCAGACATTATTCAGACCAACAAATATTGAGTGTTGTTTACTGGTCACTGTGGGTATAGATCAGTATTGAATCTAACTCTCCAATTGTACATAATTTCTTTCAGCCTTAATTTGTAAAAAGGTGATAATGATACCTACCATATAAAATTGTTGCAAAGATAATGCGTATTAGCACACTATCTGTCAGAGGGCAGATGCTTAATAAAGGAGAATTAATGTTATTAGTAAATAAATTCGGCCTAAAGGAGTTTGGATGAAGTCATGACTGCGATCTGGAACACTTAGAGAGACCTAGTTAAAAAAGGAGAACTTGAACCAGGTATGCCCTTGAGTGCACTGCCTGTGTTCTCGGTCTGTGCTGCTAGCCATTGGTAGAGAGGGATGGAAGAGAAGGTTGTCACTCCCCGGGCTCCAAGCTTGATTACTGACCATTGTACCTCCATTGCCTTTCAGTAGATATTTATTGAGCATCTGTTAAGTGTTAGGCTTTGAGGATGTATAAGATGCTAAATTAATAAAGATGATTAAGGAAATAAGCAATGAAGGTATGGGGGGGGAGTAACTTTACAAGGGAGAAACCTGGCAAACACTACCATAGCCAGTTAATCTTACGTCAGTGATCTATCATGTTGATGGTGTGAGCTCTTTATATGATGTCATGAGAATGGTACTTTCCCTCTAGCCTTCCTCCCAAAACCGTTAACTTCAGTCTAACCATGGAAAACCATCAGACACTCAAAGTAAGGGTCATCGTACAAACTTCCTGACCAGTACCCCTCAAAACTGTTACGGTTCTCAAAAACAAGGAACGTCTGAGAGACTGTTATTGCCAATGAGAGGCTTAAGGAGACATGACAGTTGAATAGATTAAAGTGTCCTGGATAGGATCTTGGAACAGAAAGGGGACATGAGGGAAAAACTAATGAAATATGAGTAAATAAAATGAGTTCTTGTTTTAAGTGCTGTGTAATATTTGAAACATTCCACAAAGGGTTAATACTCTTTTACATAAAGAAATTGTAAACATTGAGGGACAAAGGATCAAACACTTGATAGAACATGAGTATATAGTTCACCCAAAAAGGTTCAAAAATTGCCCAACAGTGAGGTACCATTTCTCACCTATCAGACAGGTAAATATTTTTAAAGTATGACAGCATGTTCTGTTGCCAGGGTTGTGGAGATGCAGGCACTGTCATATATTGCTAGTAGAATGCACATTTGTCGACAACCTCACCAAACTGTATATGCACTTACTTTTTAATACAACAGTTTATCTGATAATAATCTGCCTCAAGGTCTCCAACTTGAAAAATATAGACACAAGATAATTCAGTATAACATTATAGTTTCCGAATATTGACAACAACCCAAATGCCCATACACAGGAGAGTAATAGAGTAAGCTTTGTTGTGTCCATGCTGTGGGGTAGTATAGATCTATTAAAAAACATGGAGATCTCTGACCTGGTAGAGTGACAAAGCTCAGAGGGGTACCTAGGTATGATACTCTGTTCATGTAAGAAAGGGATTTGAGAAAATGCATGTGTTTGCTCATTTGTCAAAATTAATACACGAAGGATAAACTAGAAACTAAAGAGAGTAGTTACTTATGGAGTTCAGTGGGACAGGGATGGGAAGAAATACACAATGGGGTTGAAGTTACACGGATAATGAGGGAGTGACACTTCTCTGAGGATACCTTTCTGTTTAGCTCTGACTCTTAGAACTGTGGTAGTATTTCTCATAGCCTTTGTGTAATAAAAAAAACAACAAAGCATCCGGGATGTGTGTGTGTGAAGGCACAAATGGAACACAAACACTAACAAATGAACTAAACTATATTACAGAGGAATAATGCAGTAGAGAAGTGGGTAGGGAAGGAAAGAACTTTGTGAGTAACTGAAACCTTGACTGGATATTGTGCCGAGGCTGTAGGTAAAAAGAAGTACATAAATGCTGCAATCTAGTAAGTAAAGGTGTTTCCAGCAGAATATGGATTGGCAATTCTGGCACTACTTTCTGTATGTAGCAGCATGGACAAGTAAGTAAATATATTATGGATAATAAGAGCTAGGTTTCTCATTGTTAGAAAAGGAGGTTCAAAGAAGGAAATAGGGAAGGTTAAAATGAGTCCTGTGGTGATTAGAATCAGAAGTATCGGTATAAGTATAAATTCTACAGTTTTTAATATCTATTCAGAATACAGATATGTGTACATGTGCAGGTTAGTATAGACACATATATTTCGTAGCTCTGTTGAAACAGCCTAGAAAAACCCTGATAGCAATGAGCACACTTATTGCTGAGATTTTAACAACATTATCCAGAAAAGGAACGAAGGCTTTTTTGAGAAGTGATTCCTTGGATGGGGCAGGATGATACGAGGTGAGTCTGGAAGAGCTTGTGCCACAAATTAAGGACATACTTGAAAAGAAAAGGTTGGGGAGGAGGGGACTTGCCAAAAGAATACAGGAGCCAACCTGAAGGAATCCTCATGGCCAAAGCGGGAGGAGTTTGAGCAACACAGGAAGTGATACTATTGGGTTTTAATCCATAGGATAGAAAATATCCATGAATCCATAATGATTTAGGCAACCAAATAAACAAATGGAGAAGGAAAGCTTGATCTTAGAGTAAAACTTTCATTAATGTAGAAGGGAAGAGAGAAATAGAAAATCACCATTAGGCAAACACCACAGTAATAACTGGCAGAAAAGATCACCAGTGGATGCTGAGATTAGTGGGCAGAAATTTAAGGTGAAACAGGTTGAGAGTATCTCCATCAAGAAATTTAAGTACGAAGGAGATGTTAACTTTTCCAGTAGACACTACCACAACCAAGTGATCAAGGTTAACATCATCATTAATAAGTTATATTGACACCAAGAAACCCGTTGGTAAAATGCACTCAGAACACATTTTTCTGTTCTTGCCAAAACTGTATAACTTTATTCCAGTAATAAAAAAACATCAGGGGGCGCCTGGGTGGCTTAGTCAGTTAAGTGTCCGACTTTCGCTTGGGTCGTGATCTCGCCGGTCGTGGGTTCGAGCCCCGCATCGGGCTCTGTGCTGACTGACAGCTCAGAGCCTGGAGCCTGTTTCAGAGTCTGTGACTCCCTCTCTCTCTGACCCTCCCCTGCTCATGCTGTCTCTCTCTCTCTCCTAGAAATAAATAAAACATTAAAAAAAATTTAAAAAAAAACATCAGAAAAACCTAGGTTGATGGGCAGACTACAAAATTCGTGATCAGTACTCCACGGAAGTGTGATAGAGTTCTTGGGTGCAATATTCTAAAAATAATTAGTTCAAGGTACTGAATATTTTAGTTCTGGTCTTTTATATGTTTTTGGATTTTTCTAATTCATCAGTTGTTGAGAGAAGGTGTATTTACATTTCTGTGATTGAAGAATTGTCTGTTTTTGCCTTTTAATTCTGTCAGCTTTTGCTTTTGTGAGGTTTATACTCATTTATAATTGTTACATCTTCTTGATAAATTAACCATCCTTTGTGGTAGTTCTCAGCTGCCAAAATGAAGTATCCAGGTGATTTGAACCTCCTAAGACAGAATGTAGATGTGGAAATTCATCTTCCCAAATATGGTTTAAGACTTTGAATTAGACTGTTCTGATAAATTGTAGTTATGGATCTTAACGTTTACTGAGTCTGTCCTCCTTTTCAACATTTAACCTTTAGTATATGGTTATCTACATATTATTAGTGTTGAAAGTTTTTACTTTGTCTTTTATTGCAGCAAAAAGCAAAATAGAGAAACAACAAAACCAAGAAATCAATTCTTTTAATCAGTTCTAATCTGTAACTTACACTAACAAGTTGGCTGGCAAACAGTTTGAAAAAAGGTTTTTTTTGTTTTTTTAATGTTTATTTTTGAGAAAGAGACAAACGCACAGAGAATACAGTGGGGGAGGGGCAGAGAGAGAGACGGAGACCCAGAATCCAAAGCAGGCTCGAGGCTCTGAGCTGTCAGCACAGAGCCCAGTGTGGGGCTCAAACCCACGAACTATGAAATCATGACCTGAGCCAAAGTTGGGCGCTTAACCCACTGAGCCACCCAGGTGCCACTTGAAGAAATTTGAAAACGAAATATACAGAGTTGTAGTATGAAGTAGAAAATATGGTGCTGTCCCTAAATAGTTTGGACATATTTTGTTGCTCTCATTAATTTTTGATGAATTAAATAGTGAATGAATCTATAGTGGGTTTTTTTCTGCCAGACTGATAGGAGTGTAGTGGTGTACTGCTGGACTGCTTTTATAAGAAGTTCCACTTAGGCTCTAGTCTCTAAGTTATAATATTCTCATGTACTTGTTTCTTCTTTTTTTTAATCTTTATTTTTTGAGAGAGAGAGAGAGACAGAGAATCCAGTCAGACTCCACGCTTAGCATGGAGCCCAATGCGGGGTTCAGTCTTACAACTATGAGATCATAACCTGAGCTGAAATCAAGAGTCAGATGCTTAACTCACTGAGCCACCCAGGCACCCCTCTCATGTATTTGTTAAGCTTAGTTATTTTGTCCCAACTCTAAAGAAGTGTCACAACTAACAACTGGTGATAAGTAAAAAAAAAAAAAAAAAAAAAGCCATGTTTCACCCAGTGCTGTACTGAAGAGAAAAAATATCTTCATTGCTTTTATTACTTTACGTTGATCTGAAATTTAATTGGACTGGAAAATAGACCCTGGGCTTTTATAACTCTCACTAGCTTTGTGTATTAATCTCTTTTTGTGGAGTTATTAGTTCTACAGTGGAAGTTAATGATTATACATAGTGAAATTAAATTTAAACCAAGAATTTTTAATAATATTAGGAATCAGGATATTCAATAATATCAGCAATCCCTCAGTATATAGATTACACTACCCCTTAGGATGAAAAACTTAACTGAGTATATAGAACTCTTTATATACACACTGTCCTTAATGAATGTCTGAATCTAATACCTGTTATTTTATAGATAAAGACTCAGAGTCTGAGAAAGAACCATGTGTAGTGGCAAGAACATGAGCTAGGAGGGCAGGCATGTGTTCGAATCATAGTTTTTAAATTAAACATTCAAACGACTTTGAGCTAGTCACTTAATTACTCTAATTTGTTTTTCCCATGCTCTAAAATAGAGATATTTATATCTTAGGTTTGTTTTGAGGATGAAGCGAAATGTAATGTGTGTACTTGAAAGAAATCTGGTGATAAGTACATATTAGGGGCTTTTCCTTCCACCTTTTTTCTTTCTTCTTGGGTTTGGTTCAGCATAGTTAACACTTTTGTATGTGGTTAACTTAACTACCTAATGAAAACCTGTAACAGCATATTCTTTACATTTAAATGGAAACAGTTTGGATATTAAATATTTAGTTAGAAGTACTTTCACAAGTTTTTCTCAGCTGGCTGCTTAATAGGCACTCAGAATATATTTATTGCTAACATGTTTGTATTTGCTTCATTGTTAGAAGATGGCTTAATAATAAAGTCCATTCATTTCTTTAGATGTGGAAGATCTTTATGAACCTGTGTCAGTCCCATTCTCGTACCCCAATGGACTCAGTGAAAATACATCTGTGGTTGAAAAATTGAAACATATGGAAGCCAGAGCACTGTCTGCTGAAGCTGCACTAGCTAGAGCACGTGAGGATCTGCAAAGAATGAAGTAATTTATCAGTCTTACAGAAAATTTGTTATTTAGATCCCGAAAGTAATACAACTTATAATAAAGTGGAATATGGTAAAACATTTTGCTTATTGGAAAGCACAATGTAGGTATCTAACTTTAAATTTATTTTAAATTAATTTTAATTAATGATATGCAACATTTTTATATGTTATAGTTGATCAATGTAAAATTCTGTGGTTTTTACCTGTTCTCACATACTTCTTTATAATTACTTTTGTACTAATGGTAATTTTTCTGGGAGTGTTATCCTCTTGAGTACTTTTGTTCTTTGAATTACTCTGTATCTAATAGATTTCTCCATTTTACTTTTTCTCTCCTAGGCTTTCACAGGGAAGTGATTAATATTTTTGAAGCTTGGGGAAAATACAGTGTTGAAATTTTTGTTTTTGAAGAATCAAAATATAATTATGTAGTATTTAGTTAGAAAACCACTGGGCTCCTGGGTTGGCTCAAGTCATGATCTCACGGTTCGTGGGTTTGAGCCCTGCATCAGGCTCTGTGCTGATAGCTCAGAGCCTGGAGCCTGCTTTGGATTCTGTGTGTCCCTGTCTCTCTACCTCTTCCCGACTTATGCTCTGTCTCTCTCAAAAATAAACAAACATTAAAAAAAAATTTAAAAATTTAAAAAAGAAAACCAGATACATGGAATGATTTTCTTCAGTGAGTAAATTAGCTTTCTGTTGGCAGTACTTCTCAGAATTTAATGTGCATATGAATCACCGGGGAATTGTTTAAACTGTGGATTCTGGTTCAGAGGTCTGAAACAGGGCCTGAGATTCTGCATTTCTTCCTAGTGTTAGATACTGTATTTGTAAGTTGGTTGCCATTCCCTCAGTACCCATTTGATGGTTTGCCAGGATGTTCAACAGGGAGGATAGTACGACTGATTGTGGTTCTCTTTCCCTGTTTTTGAGATTTCATGCTGGATAATCTAGTAACAACAACAACTCTCCTATCTGCCTCTGCATTTCTCCCCCATTGTATACATTATAAATTATTTTTTTTTATGTTTATATTTGAAAGAGAGAGAGAGTGCGTGCATACGCACTCTCGTGAGCAGGGGAGGGGCAGAGAGAGAGGGAGACAGAGAATTTCAAGCAAGCTTCGTGCTGTCAGTGCAGAGAGCTCGATGTGGGGGCTCAGACTCGGGAACCATCAGATTATAACCTGAGCAGAAATCGAGAGTCAGATGCTCAACCAACTGGGCTACCCAGGTGCCCCATTATCGATTCTTAATGTGTTGTGTTCAGAGAGAGAACGGAGTTTTAGAGCTGGAGTGCGTGGTGATAGTGTACGTACATAATTCTCAATTTGGGTCAACTTTCTGCTCATATAACCTTTCCATGACATAATATGGTTTTAAAGAATATTAATAGTGTTGAAATAAACCACATTGATTCAGCTGCTAAAAATAAGATTTCAGAACCATAGAAATAGTAAAGTTTAATAAAGACAATGTGCTTTTGTTCAGTTGAAAGATACAAAGAGCTCTAAGCTGCAGTTGGCAGTGTTTCTGAGGTTTGCAGAAGGAATGTTTACAACCCAGTTTGCATACACCATTGCTTAAGATCCAGCAGGGGGAGCTCTCACTTGCTTAAGATAGATTGTGAGTTAGAAGGCTCATCACACCACATACCCCACTCCCTCCCCATTCCTCCCCCTCAACCTCTAGCCTTTCCTTTTTTCATGGTCCAATAAACCTGTCTCAAGGGTCTATTTCAAATTGATTACAGACAATTTGCTCAGGATTTTGTGATGAACGCAGATGTCAGAACCTGCTCGTCATCTACTACTGCCATTGCAGACCTCCAGGAAGATGAGGATGGTGTTTATTTCAGCTCATACGGGCATTATGGGATACATGAAGAAATGCTAAAGGTTAGAAAACAGCACAAATGTACCAAGTCCATACTAAAGGAAAAATAGAATAAAACAGGTTCTTAATATATATGCTGTAAGAGAACTAGTCGTTTTTTGTTTTGTTTTTGTTTTTTTTTTTTAGAACTGCTTTTTAAATCTCTTTGGTGCTTAATAGGACATCTTGGGTTGAAAAGGCTACAGGAGCATCACAGTCACTATAAATTCTATTGAAGATTAGTATTATATCATTATTTACTTTATTAGTAAATCTTTTGCTTGAAATAGAACATTGGAAAAAACAACTGCTGCTGATTTTCGTCTTCTTAGGAGCAACTGTTAAATAGGAACAATTAATTTCAGTGTGATATAGCAGTATTGACCTCAGTTTGAGAAAATAATTCTTTGGTACAAAGTTTATAAATAATTCTCACAATTGTCACGGCGTAACTTTTTTACATTTGAAATCAATTTCCTAAGTTGGTCAAATCAAGTTTTTAAATTTGGTTGGTTTTGATTTTTATAACGATAACATCCATATAAAATATAAGTAGATTTCTGGCTGTACTTGATAATTATATATTTCATCATGTATTATAGATTGTAAAATAGTAAGATGTAAAAAATATCCATAGTTAAACAACTGTTGGAATGTAAAAAATTGAAAATGTTAGAAGTTTATCTCTGTGCATTTTTTGGAGGCCACTACTTTTTCTTAAAACCAACCAGCAAAAAATTCATTCCTAAATCCTTCCTTAAAAGAATGTTTTGTTTTATGGAAGCCCAAAGACCATGTTCCCTTACATGTATGCATTTAAAATAACCAGGAATATTTAATAACATGTATGTATTTTGTGGAGTCAGATTTGCAAGATCACAGAGGGGAGGTCTGCTGATTAATAGTAATAATAATTACTTGGGTCTTTTAAAGCAGTGTCATGTCATTTCTTTCCCAGTGACATGTCACAGTTGGTTGTACTTTCTGTTGCCACTTGAATAATGGCATAGCATTACAAATAATAGTTATCTTATAAATGATGAATTATTTTAAGTCCAGAGTGAGTTTGTTTGAAAGAAATTGATTTGCTCTGTTTTCTTTGTTAAAATTAATTTTATTGCATCTAGAATTTTTCTTTTAAAGTTCACTTTAGCCCATCTTTGTCATTTTAAATCGCCCCCATCAATTTAAATGCCATGAACCTTTTAATGGCTTTGGTATGGAAATTGCATTAAGTTTTTCTGATGGATAAAGTTACTGAGACTCCAGGTTGGTAGTATACAAAAGTGTCTTAGGTGCAGTCGTCAGGGAAATCCAGTTTGTCTGTCTTGGACATTTGTAGCAGTATATCCATAACTAGAGGATCTTCACAGCTGATCATATATTGATAAGTCCTTTTGACATACATGTGGATTTAAGAAGTTCCACCTTGAAGTTTCCACTGCTACTTTTTTCATTTTAGAGAATCATTTAAGAATCCCTATTGGGGCGCCTGGGTGGCTTAGTTGGTTGAGCGTCTGACTTTCGCTTAGGTCATGATCTCACGGTTCGTGGGTTCGAGCCCCGTGTCGGGCTCTGTGCTGACTGTCAGCTCAGAGCCTGGAGCCT